>JAQGAI010002242.1:0-12702 GCA_034696905.1 Lepidocyrtus violaceus
GGTCTGGAAGACTGCTGCTACCAGCACATAGCAGCAGCATCACCACCATCACATCCCAACTTTTTTTTTCCTTTCAATGTCTTACTTGTCTTGTTTTCCTTTTGTTCTTGGAAAAATAAAAAATAAAAATTCCTTTACTTGTTTGAGTCAACTTGTGTTTTTTCATAAGGATAAAGGTACAAGTAGATAAAGATCATGGACCTTTTCCTACTGTCGTCGTTCCCAATTTTTATCTTGCGTACACAAGTGGGCTTTCACTAAAATAAGGAGGAGGGAAAGGGAAGTACTTTGGAAAGTTTTACAAAAACGAGATGTCTTCTTAGGTCGTAAAAACCTTAATGTCCATTTTCCTCCTCCTCGGCTCGGCTTCTTCAAGTTTATATGAAAAATGAAGCAAATTACTTGATGCATTAGTGTGGCCTAGTCCGTCGTTCCCTCAGGTTTAGCAGTTTAGAGCAATTCGTCTCCATTTACTGTAGCTCAAGCTCTTGTTTACTGTTTACTCCTCTGGATTTTCTGCAAGACTTGAGAAATGTCTTTCAAAATTGGGAATGTGAACTTTATACATTGCTTATGGTTTGCTTATTACAACCTTAATGCCTGCCTAGCGATAGTAATAGGGATGAAACCTTGAGAATTGTTTTTCTTCTTGCCCAAAATTTGAACTGGAGTTTTTTAATTCCTTCCGCTCAACAAGCAACAATATGTCATTAGAGCACTCACTTAGACTGACGTTGGATTGAGTAAGCTTGTACGTGGATCACTTGAGCCCCGCGTTTTTCTAGATGGACATGATTTACCGATAAGATCTAAACGGAATTTTGACGTGTTTAAAAAACTCGCCGTCCATCTTACCTCGTTGGGACGGTTATTTATTTACCTCAGGGAATTTACTCCGTTCCCGTTCCAATGTGTTGTATGAACCGAATCCGAACCACATATACCTCATACCGTCGGTCTTCTTTAAGCTCAAATTGGGTTTTGAACTTCTTTTCCAAATTCCATTCACATCGGTGAAAGCTGCTCACTTTCACCATAAAAATAGCTAAAAAAATTATTTCATCATTTCTGCGGTTTGCTAATATGTGTAGAATGTCGATGATTTGGAGAGTTACATTGAAAAATTTAGTATGTAATACCAATATCATCACAGAAACATCAATAACTAGAGTAAAGAGCCACCGGCTTATTCATGTCACTCCACAAGAGTTGAGTTTGCTTGACAGCGCAGATCTTCCATAAAAAAGCTTGCTTCCTTACAAGACTGACGCGTTCTCAGCGGAAAAGACGCAGAAAGCTTTTGAGATCTTATATTGATGATGAGAGTAGGCCAAGATCAAAAAACATATATTAGCCAGGCATGCCTTATCGGTGATGATATCAACGCATAGCTACTTTCACAGTACTATAAGAAGCAATGGTCCACATGATATGATTCATGAGCCCTACTCACAAAAATAAGAAGGGCGAATAATGCAAAACTTGTAATGCTTTTTAGATAGTTGGAGGAGGCCATTGTAAATTTCCCTTGAAAAATTCTGTTTGTACCTCAATAAATATTAGGTTTTCTTTCAGGGATACAGTATTTCTATGTCTACTCACAAAAAAAAAGATTGGCACAGGCACCGCCGTACAATAGTTACATTGCAAGAGCCACTGTTGGAGAAAATACTCTACATTTCCAAGTACATTTTACACTGAATTTATCTTCCAGTCACTTCTTATTTCCTTCACAAGGGATTGAAGAGAAAAAGGGTTTGATTGACTTCTCTTTGGAAGTTTGCAAGGTCTGGTGAAATCCTTTCTTCATTCATTATATTGGAGCAACACTAGATATTTTTTTCCCGTGAGCGAAGCATGTCTTTGAGATTTGTAGCTGGAACTTGGGAATCGAAAAATAATTCGTGAAAATGACTCTCCGAATAGACGCACCAGACCGACTTTCTATGCAAACATATTTACATACAAAATTAAGCAGTTTTGTAATATTGGACAAAATATACGCATTTATGAATGAGACGAGAAATTTAAGGCAGATATATGTACATATTTGTATTAGCTATGTGAAATGGAAAACTAATTTTCTGCAATGAAACTCAAAAAAAAGTATTTCTAAACTAGGCTGAATGAAAATTCTGTAATGCTTTTTTAATTTAAAATGTAATTCGGACTTGGGATATTATTGGGCTTGGAGAAAGTATTGATGTCATACTTCTGGAGAAAGCATGTAACCGTGCTAGAAGTATGTAGTGTACTAAGTAATAGTAGTGAAGTGGAAACTCCTGTGGGCAGAGAACCCATTTTTGTTCCGCCAGGTAATATTCAAGTAACTACACGAGCTAACGATAAAATTGTAGTACAATGTAGTTACAAAGATAGATGATTACGACTAAAAGCCTCAGATCATTGAAAACTAATAATTTATGTTTATGTCCAATGAGCTAGTAAAAGAAACTAGTGAATTATTCTCACCAACAATTTCGGTTTTATTTATGGGTGATGATGATTATTGAATGATTAAGTACTTTTCAGTACACTTCCGTCGGATTAGTTGTGTGTTTGTTGGGTATTGAAAATTCCATATTACCACACTAATATGTAATAACCCATTCTTTCCATCCCGGTCAATAACAAATGTACCAGAGGTAGCTGGGTAGTCCAGTAAGCACGAACAATTGTCCATCCATGCTCTATAGGTATTGACTATATCAGATTTTCCCGGAAGTTCATAATTCTCCGATACAAAAAAAAACTCTGGAAAGGTTATTGTTCGACAAGAGCTATTGAATTGAATCCTATAACAAATGAAAATATTTTCCATCGAAAGGGTATTATTATTCACTTGTCATTTAAAACCATTCAAATTATAAAAAACCAAATGGTAAGCTAAACCCTTAAAAGCTCATTCAAGCCAAAATCTGAAGTTATATTTGTTCTTTTTGCAATACATACCCACGTATTTAAGAGTATTCCGTTATTCGCATAAATAGAAATGCCTTCTTACATCCATCTAACATATTCGCATATTAACATTACCAAACGGGTTGGAAATTTAAGGACCATGCTATTCAACTATGAGGCTTCTACTTTATCGTTAGTTATAGGATGTATTTTAATGCACTGAATGAATGCGTCCAAAGACTGCGCTTCATAAGAATTCTACATCCATTCGCAAAATAGGTATAGGTATCTGATTCTTGATTTTCTCGGATTTCTGGAACAGTAAATCAGTTGTTGGAAAGGCCAATTTGACACTAATTTCGATCTAAAAGATCCAGTGAAGATTTAGAGCAAACAAGTTTCTTCTGGATAATTTTATAACTTCATAATAGCAAAAGGTGAGAATGGAGGCTGGAGGGGATCTAAGAAAGAGATAGATGTGCTGAGGATTCATGAGTAGGAAAAACAATGAGAAGTAATTTGACAAATTTACTACGCTGTCTTACATATGTAGAGTAGATTTATAGGCATGTGACTTACAATCTAAAGTTAGTCTATTACTCAATATTGCCCATTATATGACTTACAACAACCACTGATGGTGATGATGACAATAGAATGACTTCGAGAACAGATGCTGCTTACCGTAGTTCCCATCCCCGTGAAATATCTTTGGTATACGTTGTACGAGTATACCTACCTATCTGCATTTTTGGTTTAGGTACGGCCATAGTGTTCTTCGTAGGTACGGCTAAAGATGAGTCGTAAATTACTTTCTCTCCCAGGTCGCTTCGATTTTCATCGAATACTTTTGCTTTTTGCAAACACTTTTCGTATTTTGCTGGCACTCCACCAGAACACAGATAATTAATACAAATCTACACTTCTATAAAAAAAATATTCTTGCACCTTCGTCGAAATAGTGATTTTGATCACAAAAGAAATATAAAAACCACCCTCAAGCTCAAAAAACACTAAAAGCCTTCCGTTCAGGAAGTAAAAAATATGGGATGGTATTTTTCTTCAGTTTTTAGAAATAAATTGCTTTGCTCTTTGGCGTTCTCCTGTACAAGAGCCATCCTCCTGATGATGTATCACTTATAGCAAGCACATATTAACCATTATCATTATATAAAAAGTGCTTTCTCAAAAGCATGGAAATTAACTTTTCAACAACATAAAGAATCTTTGATTTACATATTCATCCATCCCAGAGTAAACACATTTTAAAGAATGGGCTCAAGCCCAATTCGCGAACTCCCCTTGCTTGTCCCGATCCCAGCTTTTTAACTTAAGCTTATGAGTCACTTTTGATTAAAACGTAAGTCTCCTAAGTCCGTAACGCACTTATCTACCCTACCTCCTCAGTCAGTTTAGTAGAATGACGGGAAGAAGAAAGAGAAAGACTAAAAACGCATCAAGCTGGGCTAGTGAGTCGAGAAGAAAGGAATATAATGGAGCAACTTCTGCTTTCCCCTTTTGCAAATTTTCCTCTCAAACAATAAAAACGGGAGTAAAAAAGAAAGCATTTTAATAAGAATGAACAACAGGCCTGTGCTCCGCAATGACGGAGAGAGCTTAATCCAAAATCACATTGTAATATGGCAATAGATATGAAATGAAAGTATTCGTGCTAAAATCTAATATCCCTAGTTGAACTAACGCCGGATTGGTTTTCTGTAATGTCTCTGTTGTCGACTTGATGCTTTGTAATCATTAAGACAATAATAATGTAATTTAATATGGGTTCTTTTCTCCCCCCACAGGGTTCCTCACTGAATGGAAAGAGAGACAGAGGCACTACTTGAGTTTCACACAAAATATAATGGATAGCAGATAATAGATACCTATACGATATGTGGTGGGATGGATGGCTGTGGTTGGAGAAAGTCTTTCACAGCAAGCCGAGGAAGGTGCTGCTTGTGTAAGTGAACCGAATGCCATTAAAACCCAACCAACTACGCAATATATTTTGTTTCTGTCACGTTGGTTCTTTGTCACTTTACTACTACGTCTTAATAGGCACGCTAGGGATGTTTTATGTGAATTTAATGCGGATAAGACAAAAAATATTTTATCAGCCCATTAGGAACGGATATGGGGAATGCAGTTTGCTTCCCCCGAATAAAAAAAAGAAAGGGCTAGTATGAAAAATTACACTCACCTACATTAGTTTAGGTAGGGATGTGCATAGTTAAATCTTCATTGTGATTTGTGATATAATAAGATATTACCATATCTAATGAGATGAGTTAGAGCTTTAGCATACTTTTGCTTTACAAGTTACAACATTTGTATTGTGCTGACACAATATTTAGATGGATAAGATAGGTGGTAATATAAAATGGCTCCCACTATGGTAATTTGCCTAATGGATCCTTTGTTTAGAAGTGTCCTAGCATGAACTAGAAAAAAGTTTTAGTATAAATGCAAATGGGCAAGGGAAAAAACTAGAGTAAATATACTGTACTATATACCAAGCCAACATAGTCATTATTATTATCAGGAGAAAGCTGAAATGGAATTTTAAGGAAAAAATAGAGTACGGGATGGTAAAGTGGATAAGTGAAGTAGTCTATGCATCAAGTTGTTAAAATGGATGGGTTGGATGGGATAAGTCACATTAGCCTACTATCCCATCCCAGTATTTTTTTCTTACATAAACGAAACTGATGCAAGGTGAAAGTCCGTAAAATGAAAAGGGAGAAAGCGATATGACTACGTACGCATGTCAAAAATTTGCAGTTTTATTACTCAACCAGAAAATAAACTAGGAAGTGGATGGAAACGGGAAAAGCAAGCAGGGATGATGTTATGATAAGTGATGTGGTGGCGGCAGCAGATGAGCAAACATATTTACAAATGTGACGTGTCAGAATTGAAATGGCTGGAAGGAGAAAGGTGAAAATAGGTAAATATGTAGTATCACTTTGCTTGAGTGACTAAGCGTGGGCAAAAAAAAAGTGTAGGTGGGATGGGGTGAAGGGAAAAACATGAGTGTTACAGTCACATTTTTTAGAACATATATAACAAACCGCAATTTACTAATGTAGAGTCAAATATTTATTTACTTATCAACACCGACCATCGCTGGGGAATAATATGCGTAGTTTAATGTTAACCACTTTAGCTAAGGTAGGAATTGGTAAAAGGAATCCGGCGGTTTGAAAAGTTGGACAGCATCATTCCAACATTTTTGTTAGGAAATAGGAAGCCTGTCATATCATGAAAGACAATTTGTGGTGGCTGATAGCGGGCTTATCACTTTCAACCTAATTTTTTCAACCTCGCTCTTTCATAGCTAGTTTTAATGATAAAATCAGCGTGTCATATCGTGGCCTTTTCAGAATCGGTAAAGTACTTTGGCGGTAATGTCGGGTTCACCGTAGGAGCTTTAGGAAGTTTACTCTTCAAATGCCTTTTATCTGTGGCGTCAGGCCAAATTAACCGACTATTAGTGTAAGTCCTTCATCATCTTTTCCTTCCTATTCTATTCATCAGGCATATGGACCAGTGTTCTACTTTCTAAAACCTTGTTAGAACTTTGCCTCACAATCTCTAAAACACTCATTAATTTTATTGGAGAGATGATCCTGATCAATATTCCTTTCACTTTGCGGTATGCATTTGTCTTGCATAATTTACTCCTTCTTTTTTGGGTGGTTCAAAAAACTTTGTTTTTCTTTCCATTACAGGAATTATTACAAAAGCGGAAAAGGAATTAGCTGTGCGAGGGCTAATGGGCTCTGGTTTCATTTCCTTGTCTTCCCAAACCCATGTGTAATAATCCTTCAACAAGGCAATCATTTTTCCTTTGATTTGCCTGCTTCGGAAGTACTCTTTTTTACACTTTCGCCTTTTCATTGGCAGGGATAGAAGAAGAACTATCTGGTTCATTTGAACTAAAAACCGACGGATAGGCAGCTTTCTGATAAATTGGCAGAAAAACACATCCGAGTAGAAGGAGACTCGTGTGGAAAATTCCAATTACGGCTTCTGTACAGTTGTGAAATAGGGGATTCCTTGAAAGTTGAGAAATCTTGAGGCATGGGAGAAAATGAACTTTCACTATCAAGGAAAATAGTCATAAATATTCAACGACACTACCGCACTCACACTCTTCTTCTAATAAATTTCATTGGAAAGTTTTTTCTATCTCTCTCTCTCGCTAATCCGAAACAATTTCAAATGTTTCTCCCTCCCTCCCTATTCTTATTTCAAGGTGACTAATGAATTTGTTTCAGAATTGATCGATAAAAATCTCAATTTTTTCTGTAAAATAAATGCATGCTACTCCTACGTACCTTGCTATACTGTTATATGTATCACATCAATTTTAAGCTGTGTTGATGATGACAAAAATGCAAAATGTTGCTGTGTAGTTGTTAATAATGACGACAAACAAGTTTATAGTTTTCCTACTTCATCCCTCCACTTCATAAAAAGCAATTTAGTTAGCAATTTATAATAAGTAACTTTGAAAGTTTTTGAAAGTTTCTTGTCTACTGGGAGAATCTTGGGAGAAAGTATGGCTGAAAGGGTGCTAACTGAACTAGTTTTTTTTTCTGTATGAAACCGCGTCTTAATGCCCGGTAGGTAAGAAACTTTTGATGATGAAATAAAATCTGTACATGGAAACTTTCCCGAGGATCACTTTTGTTCTCACTCAGCTCATAACAATTTTCATTATTATTTAGTAGCTCTTCATCCATTTTGAAACAAGATTTCAATAGACATGCTTGCTTTCTACACTGTACTCCGGCTTAAGAGCACTCTCACTCTCAGCGTCCTCAGTCTCAAAGCGGCTTAATTAAAGAGTACTAAATTAGTACTCAAAGACGCAAAACTGAGAACTTGCTTTGGTGTGTTTTCCCTGCAGAATGACAAACTTTTATTTATGAAGGAGTACCATTTCTTTGTAAAAACCAGTGTCCTTCAACTCGCAACATTTGAATGGAGCGAAACATACTTCAGTTGTCCTTGAAAAGGGAGGATTTCAATTTGGAATGAAGGGAAGTACTCCAACGGGTTTACCGTTAACTCTGTCATTTTTCAGTTTGATGATTTTTTTTGCAAATCATGAAAATCACACGGTGGCTGTGGCTGCTTAGCACAACCAAGCAGGTTGTCATTTCATCCCTCCCATGACGTGTAGGTAAACTTTACTTGTGAAATTGTATGTTGCTGAAAAAGGACTAAACAGCTTGCATTTCTTTCTTCTGATTTACCCTTTCGTCTAGTCACCCACCTGCTAACATTTCCAACACAAATTTCCAGAAAGAGATTAAAGAGATTAAAACTGTAAAAGGGTTTTTGTCAGGTTGGTGTTGTTTTATTATTTGGAACTGCCACTTCAAAGGATCCTACAAAACCTATATTCCAAAAACTGATTTAGAAATATGTATTACCGGTTTGTATGTAGGTATCTATGTATCTATGTAGGTGGTAGTTGTTTGCTATTTTTTTCCAGCCACAATCACGTTCTCCCTCTACCTTTTTTCTATAAATCATGAATGTCCTTGACAAAAAAAATATTTTTACACATGTCAAAATCTGCTCCTAAAAAAGAAAACTTGTTTAGCATGACATTCACGTTTTATCATCCCCGTTATGTGTCATTTGGCTGCTCGTGTCATAAATAAAGTTTTTTGTTGTTTCGTTGCCCATATCATAATCGGGGAAAATAGGAGGAGAAAGCTGAAGGATCAGGACAACAATGTAACGAACATGATGATAAGACCCTGATGATGTTGTTGATGATGGAAATTTCTGTAGGTAGCGAACACATATTTCATTTTTTTCTCCCTCTCTCTCACGGTCCCGTCTCAGTCTCTCCCTTCCTAGAACTCATGTTCATCATCATTATCACCCTCCTTCTGAGGGAACAACGGAATGACAAGATGGCTATAACTATGTGAGCAACTTTCTTTTCACTCGGCCAACTTTAGGAAAGACTGGGCTCGATTCCTTTGTGCATGGATGACAATAGGATATGGATATATTTGTTCTTATCCGTAAATATTATATAGGCTTAAGTATGTTGTGGAACCTACGTATTCCTCAAGGCGCCGTTGTTACAAGGAGACTTCTTTCTAATAACGATTATGAGTGGCAGGTTTGGATATCATCATGCTTGCTGCATACACTACTCCCACTAACCATATTTCGGAAAGAGGGAGAAAAGGGAAAAATATGACTTGAAATTGTATATCCCTAGACAAAATAGATGTTTGCACTGCTACTGTACGGCTGCAGTACCGTTTTGATGTACAGTTAAGTATGTATTATTCTTCTTCCTCCTCCCGCACTATTTTATTTCAACATTAGAGAAACGTATTTGCTAATGGGCTTTTCTTTCCCTTTCAAGTCAACCAGCAACAACAATTTGACATGAGGATAATACGAAAATGGAGATGAGATGGGGAAATAAGTCTCCGTATTCATAATCTGCTTCACCACTCTTCAAGTGGAATAGAGGGTGGATGGGTGGTCGGTCGGTAGAGTTGGTGTTGCTGGAGTCGAGTGGAGACAACGATGATGATAATGATGATGATGATACGCAACCGATCATAATCAGATGAAATGAAGCCATTTGTGCTTTTTGCAAGTATGGTGGAAACAAAAAGACAAAAAACTGGGCACATTACACAGAGTCTATGAAAGGATCCGGATTTGGTTTCGGTTTCCAAAAAAAAATATGAGGACTGGAGCCACCACTCCCACAAGTCCCACAGATGAAAGCTGAGCGGAAATAAATGCCAGTTGCCTACATAAATGTGTGCACTACTACTACTAGCTTAGAAATTCGAGATTATTCCAGTGGGAAAATTTATTCAAAAAATGGGGTAAACCATGCAGCGAGATCTAGCCAATTCATTGAAATTTTTTACTCACTTTCGCAACAAGCTAGGACATAAAAGTGAGAGAACGTAGTACATGCTACCTAATAAAAATGACATTTTTTTCTCATTTATGTAGGAAGTCTAGCAATACTCATACTTATGACTGTGGCATGGAGCACACAGTCTATTTTATTTATGAATCATGAATAATATCATTTATCTTCATGCATGACCGGTTTCAGTACTCGTCTCACATTCGACGGGAACGATTGAGCGTCATTTCATGAACGACCAGCTTGAGCGGAAATATTGCATCAATCTAGTATGAATGGAAAATGGAGCTTTTCCAATGGAACAACTGAAACTCGACTGTGGACGATTAGTGATTTTCAAATGTGCACTGGATTCACCTACACACTTATATGATCCATCTGTGGCCATGTACCAACCAGTCATTTATAAATACATTTATAGGGGGAATGAGTGGAAACTTTAGTAATGGTTAAAACTCGAATTACTAAAGGCCTTGGAAAAGGATTGAACGAGAAAGAAACCGACGGAGTGATGGAAAAGATTCAGTGTTAATTATGAATGTTTTCTCGAGCGGAAACTAATGGAAATTTTGTGGCTTGGGTTGGACGAAAATGCTTTTGGTATTTTTGGCCCACTTGAAGCCTTACGAATGAATTACGTAGGAGTGGATATCATTTCATAATGTAGAGGCTTTTGTAGTTCATTCATCCACTGTGTCGATGAGGGCCTTTTCGATGGAATCCTTTCATTTTGAGAATTAGGTATTTATTCTTTTTTGGTAGCCATCTCCAATAAAATTAACGAAGTATTAGTATTACTTTTATAGTTCAATTAATTCAGGCGAAGCTAAATCTTTCATTGGAAATTGTTCCTAATTTTAGGGATTTTTTTAGTTCTGGGCAGATTTGAGAACAAAACGGGGCTCAAAGAAACCAATTTGTCCAATTTCCTGTTCTGCTTAAATCTGACGTAAGCTCTGTTTGAGGTAATCTGATGGTTTTGTATAATATGTTGAAGTAAATTATATAGGGAAGACTGTCACTGCTGTCTGTGGATCATTTTTAGCGTGAATTGAGGGGTTAGGAAATGGCAATTTCCATATTTTATCATCATAAAAAACGAGACTTTCTCCATAAGTAATCATGCTTCATTAACGACTGAAAGTAAAAACATTTTGTTGGTAATTGAGAAAGTGAAGTGATGAATGATTCATCAGAACCCGGAACTTGAGAACTGAACTTATAACAAAAACTTTTTAGGTTTGTATTCATGCATGCATAACACAAGAAAGAAATGTCAAGGGATAAGAAATATTTATCAACTGAGATTTCTGTTCATATAATTATCTTTTTTTAAAGAATTCATAATAGATTGGAACTGGTGTGAGAAATATGTTGAATTGTTCCAATTATAATAATAGAGCAGTAAGCCAAAACCTAGCGAGAAGAGTTGTTGGACAGATTTGTCCTTCAAGAGGAAGACAAAACATTATAATGAGGAGGAGAACTTCAGAAGCAAGGCCAGATTCGTAAGGCTCAGCAGTTTCCTCCATTTCTTAATATAGGATTTTGCCCTTCAGATTTTTTTATATTTTGGATTTATGCATGAGCGAACCTCATTCGTCAAAAGTCCACCAGCTCCCAACCGATTCGCTTTCTCCGGGATCAGGAAGCTGAAGAAAGACAAAATACTTTCATAATCCTCTTTTTGCAGAGCTAAGCACTTGTAAAGTAAAACTCAAGCCAGTGAGTGAGCGATCTTTTATTCGGGCAGATATAATCCCAACTTTGGATTCATGAATGCAGCAGCAGCTCTATATATTCATTTACTTACATCTGTCACAAAACAATATAGAAAATGTTTTATGCTAATGTTTGCCAATTCCCATATTGCTGACATATACTTGTATTTCCCTCATGACAAGAACCAAACTCAATATTCAAATTAATTCCTCAATTTGAAATTACTTCAGACAAAATCAGATTGTTAACTCGAAGTTAACAATATTATTCTTCAAGAACGCAATATCACTTTTTGAAGCAGTGTTAGCTCAGCATTGTATTTCGTATTTGCCAATTTAAAATCCAATTTTGATACTTTAAAAAATCAGTGAAATTGCAAATATCAATCTTTCATAAGATGAAAAAGTTGCCATTATAAAACATAAAACTTTACTCAGTTTTGTAACAAAAAATAGTAAAAAATATGGGTGAAAGTTTTGTATAGTATTTAGCTTAAATAATCGATATAGACATTTGATTTGTTTTTACAATTTTGTCATTTTTATTAATATCATTTTCTATTTCCTGGAAGAAGCACAACTTATAACAAATCTCATTAGTGAGTCTACGTAGTTAAGATGGTAAATTATACTTTTCTCCCTACTTATTCCCGAGTTTAGACATTGTCTACAAAGTTTTGTATGACTAATTATACCTCTTAGTTTACATATTTTTTGCAATAAATACATGTCAAGAACATTACTTGAATTTTCTTACTGGGAAACGCCTACTACCCCGCCTACCCTAATTGTAGATCATCTAGTGTAACATATTGATTTAATGTTTTATCTATCCTACTGCAAATATGTATGTGTATGTTTTATAGGTAGAGCTCTTATTATAAAAAAAAAGTTTTCGTTTCTATTCTCCTGACAGAGTACACATCCCCAGTTCCATTTTCGCCACCTTGAATCTTTTTCAATTTATCAGTTAACTGCTCCAGCTTCCTCGATCCTTTTTTCTGTGGAATAGAATAAGGGACATTATAAAAAGCCGTCGGGGATGTAATCCCAGGAAGAGCAACTGTGCTATAATCACGCAAAAATCACGTAGTTCAGACTGGTGCAGTTTGTGTCATGTTTGGCAGACAGTATAGCGTGTATTTC
>JAQGAI010002243.1:0-12700 GCA_034696905.1 Lepidocyrtus violaceus
TTAAATTTTCCCGAAGCTCGTCCGACAATTTTTTTATCGATTACCCTACCTTACTCTTATGAGTAAAACTACCTTGGGGTGATCAAAGCAGACTATTGAAGTGGACACGGCACCAGGTTCATATTTTTACGCCTGTTGGACTCTGGACTTTCTCCTAATGATTTATATTTCTAGAGAAGCGATCCGTAATCAGAGAAATTGCGAGTCTCATGTTTTTGTGTACACGTTATTTGGAACCTGTCCCAAATTTGTAAAAATCATAAAGAAACAAACATGAGTAACTTGGGGCTCAAATGTCAGTCAGTCAGAACGCAACTTTGCCCTGTTAAGGCTGTGTGCAAATCCAGTCAAATTGGGTACAAAGGTGGCGGATTACAAAATCTTTTTTATTTTATTGGAAGCTGACGTCAATGGACATACTATAGAGTAAAAATTCAAGAATAACAGTAAATACTGGGGGGAAATAGAAAAATAGGAAGATTTTCTCAAAGTTTTGTTGTCCTTTTTGTTAACCACCGCTGCGGATTAATTATAAACAATTACAAGTATTTAGTGAATTATGGACATATACAAACAAATGTCATTTATGACTCGTTAAAGATAAATATGTAGGCATCTCCCAAATTGCTAAAAATATACCTACACTGGGGCACAACAGATAATGTTGTTGACCGTTGTTCCTTGAACTGTACGCTGCCAGGATTGAATCAAATGAATCTTATCATATAAATTATTATTAATTCTCTGATTAATCTATACGCAGTCTATGCATACGGATGAGATGAGTTATCTTGATGTTAATAGGGAAAGTAACCTCTTATTTCCAGTTCCAGATATCTCATTTAAATGATAATTTATTCTTTAACAGTTTTACAACTACAACTTAAATCTGTTTAAAACAGCCCTTACTGCCTGTGTGTCATCCCCATCAATCAATCAATGGAGCGTACTTCAATGGCAATGCTGACACGAACTGCATGCCTATTTACGATTCAGTATGCCTATCTCTCATTCTTTCATGACTTATTTTTCGACTGACCCGGTATCTCCTTCAAGAATTTTCGTTTGCACTTTGGACTCGAATTTTAATTTTGAACTTTATCCTCAAAAATATTGATTCTCTGAATTGAATCAATTTATCAGGTAACGGTAATGGCGATTTTAGAGTTCTTATATGGCAGACAGTGAATTGATACTGTATTAATTTTTAATGTTCCGACAATGTCAACTCTGTACTCTGTTTTAAAATCAATTTATTCGGCATAGTTTTATTGCTTTATTTGGCATTTATTAAATCGTAATTTAACCATATATAAGAATTAGTGTTGCAGGATGATTGAAAATGTCTGTAAATGCTGTATTAAACTGAATTAATTTGGGCAAATTAGTACGATACGTACATCTTTCAACTACATACTACATTATGCACAACGTTTTAACTGATTGTAATTGAACACTGAACACGATCAAACCGAAAGGATTATTCTATGCTATGCTTATCTTCTGTTCTTATTCTATGCTGCATAAAGACAATGAAAAGCAATTCATGAAAATGAGACTGCGACACAATTCATTATTAGTAATTACAATGCTATTATTAGTAACAGTACCATTATTATTCTACGATAAATTAAAGTTCAAATCTACTATAATATACAGTAATATACTTACATAGAAAGTTGTTGTTTCTATCTACGCTCCCAAATAACCTAGGTACGTCAACGACAGTCGTCACATGAGACAAGTTGACGTAATAAAAATCTTCAAAAGATCTATTTTTACAACTGACCAGAGACTGGTCAAAATACAATATTTTGTACTTATTTTGTATGTTATATAATTGTTAGAACAAACAAATAACAAATGACGGTAATACTACAGATTTTTACAATAAGATGACAACCTAAGTGACGCAACCATTCCGTATTAAGAGGTATTCCATGAGTTCTATGTAACACATCTTTACTCACATTCAGTCACTTACATAACAGACAGGATAGTTTTTAACTTTGTATTTACTATTTACCAAATAAATAAATAAATACAACCTCCTCCCTAAGAGATCAGGAAACAGGACCAGGATCATAGTCCACAATTTATCTGACATAAAAATAATGACTGTTCCACATCAATATTAGTTACATAAAATCTACCTGCATAAACAATTTTAAGATGTACCCAATATGAACTATGAACTACCTAACAAGGTGTCAAAGTTCAAATGAACTGAATACCAACAAGTGTTGTACAGGTAGAAAGAATGACAACAGCTAAATTAAAACTTGTTGAGACGATTAGACTACTATGTCCAAAGGATCGTTGAAGGCTGTTTGCTCCGGAACAGGTTCCATCCTCTTCGTTACTTTCCCCCTGGTAGCATTTGCAGTTTCCGGTACTTGCTTGAAGAATTTTTGACCCATCCGCAAATGTCGGAGGATCACAGAAAGCTCCACGAACACAAGGTTGAACATTTTTTCCGCTAAGGTAGCACTTCACATTGATTTTGAGTCGGCAGTACCCATTTCTAAAATCATATTCCGAGTCCGCCGCACATAAGCACCTGCCTTTTGTACAGCGCATGAAAGTTTCTCGAGGTAAGCATTCGATAGAATTGGAACAGGATCCGTTGAAACGAAAACCGGAAGTCAAGGTCCCATGAAGAATCAAAGTTGTTAGAATCGCCAACTCCAATGTGATCTAGAAAATTATTTCAAAGAAAGCTTAATATGAAGAATGAGTTAAAAAAATTATATTTACAGAAAATGAAGTAAGCCTTCTTACCAGAGTAAATGGCGACATTTTCGCATCAAATTATTGATCTGAATTAAACCATGCGAGGTTAAATAAGAATGAAAGAAAAGTGTCTAAAAATCGTCTTCAAATTTTTACGAACAAGATGTCGATAAATGCATTTGTTCTTTTAACGAATCCGACTTTCACTCACATAGTTCACAGAAATCAAATGGATGGATTTTCCGGACCAAGCCACGTTACCACTCCACACTCACATCCACGTCAGTACTGAACACCTCCATCCGTCCTTTCTTGAGTTCCATTCCACCCCCTCTAATGGAATCACATTCTTCTTTGATTGACCCAAATTTTTAGTATGTGTTTTCTTGTTCCAATGTAATCAAATAAATTTCTCCACTATGTTTTGATACATACTTGACACTGGCACCACTGATGACCCTGTAACGGAACATATATTTACCTAGTAATCTACCTAGATATAACCCATTTTGCCCCAGTAGGTATTAATGCTTCGTTCGATCCGGTTGGTGTAATATTATGTGCAGTACTGATTTCACTTGATTTTTACCCCACAAAACTTCAAATGGGTAGGGAAGGGAAGGAAAGCCTGTTGGTTGTTAATCTCCTGTCAATCACACCCCATTCAAAAGAAGACATAAAAAGTCGATTTTTATGTGCAGCTAAAAACTTTCTAGTGACTGATAACAGTCTGACATGCCACCCTCGGGAGAGACTTTCTCCAACTCACGTCCACTGAACTGCACAACACAAGCAAACCACCAAAACGTGAAAGATGGAAATGAATGGATGCTCCTGGAATGGAATCCCCGAAGAAAATTGCTTTTTGCTTTCTGGCAAAATAAGGGAAACTGATACTGTCTTTCCAGAGCTATTTCATATGTTTAAGATTAGAATAGGTGGAATCTCATAATTCTATTATTGCACAAGTGATAAGGAAAGTTATAGGATATTGATGAGATGTGCGTTATGAACAAAACATACCTCTATTTGAATACGTATTTTGCGCGACTTTTATCAGTAAGGAGCTACACCGGGGAGAGAAATGAGCGTGTAAACTTAATGAACCAAATCCGGAACGACAATTACTGTCCCTTCAACAAAACTGTCAACTGACTCTACCCCAAATGAATACAGTTCCATTGTATCGCAAGCGCTTCAGACTACTACTTTCCCTTCTGTATTATCATTTCTGACAGATCTTACATTGGAGTGTTATTAATAATTTTCTTTTCACGCAGCATTACACCTCAGTCTTTTGGGGGAGTAGGTCTAGAGTAAATGGGAGTGGAAGAGTTTGGGAAACCAAGAAAATATTTCCCGTAAATGCTCTTACCCACCTACGTTGACACTTAATTCCGATTTTCCTTATACCTACATATTCCGTGAATGATACCAGTTTGTTCCTGTTTTTCTATGAAAAAAAAACGGTGAAAGTTGTTAAACATGAAACATGACATAGATCTATGCAGGCATGAAAGAAAAATATGACGCTCCGCGCAGTTGAAAGGTGCTTATTAAAACCAACCGTTCTTTTTTATGGATGTTTCTACCATGCCATTACTACCTTTTTTTGCAAAAAAAATACTACATAATATAAATTGTCCGTGAAAGCTTTACTTTCCTTCCTTTCCCTTTAATCAGGCCCAAAAAAATCCAACTTAATAGTTGTGCTATTACATATAACGTATGCATACTACCTGCTGACTGCCTACAAACGACTTATGAGATTGATCAATATTTTAGAAGGATATTATTTATCCATATTCCACACACATGAACAGGATATAGTCCATCAAAATCCTCAGGGAACACTTTTTTTTACTGGGCTTTCTTTCTCTTCCTTTGAGAAATTTGATGACAAAGTCAGTTTGCTTAGTCAGTCATTATTCATTTCCTCTATTCGTCAAGCTAGTTGATACAATTGAAGATAATGCATATGTAATGATATGATGTTCCACATTCAATGGAGGCAGTTCTGGAGGATTTCCTATGGCAATGCATGTAAATATCGCTTTTGCACATGGGTGTGCTTTATAAATGTCTAGGCTAAAACTCCTTTGTGACTCGGCTCTAATATTATGTTACAACTACAAGAAGTAAAGAATATGGCACTTTTCCATCTTTGGGTTTTTTGGCTCAACCAAACAATTTTCCTTATTGTCACTGACGTAAACATCCTCCTGGAAGTAAACAGTTATTCCTTCCAGATCTATTATCTTAGTTTTGCTCATGGATAATTAATGAGGATGAGATACAATCACCCTTTAAGTGATTATTTATGCAGAGAGCAAGGAAAGGGCTAAGACATTATAAGGTCGATTGTCTGCCGTATGCCATCCTAAGCGTAGGTATATAGTTCTTAAAGCATTACGAGTGAAATTAGGTATACAATTTTTGAAACAAAACACAAAGAGAGCCCAATAAAGATGCCTAAAACGTACATAGGTAAGCAATTTCCTAAGAGAAGTCATATCGATGTCTATCGATGAAATTACATTGCCTGTTCATGTAATAGCAAAGTAAATATAAAATTGGTAAAAAAAATGGCAAAGGAAAACCAAAGGTTCATCTGTGGCTGGAGCTTTCTTCGCGTAATGCGTAATCTATCATGATATATGCGGCATACCTTATCTCATCCCATAAAACCATCGCTAGTGCTCTCAACTGATTCATATCTGTACAAACCTAAATCTACAACTATCGGACCGGTTGGAAACCTAACTGCAAGTTGGATTGTGGCTAGAGTAGAAAGGCTTATTATTAAAGAGTCAAGTCAATTAAACGGAATAGCTTTCTTTCTAATACACTAATCGCATATATCTTATATATCTGTCGAAGGTTTAAGGTTATTTTTGGGTTAAAGTAAGGCATAAGATTCAAAGATTGCAAAGCGGAAGGAGCTGTATCGTATTCGTTTAACTATTTTATTTCGGAAAATTGTACAATTATTGCTTTCACCTCAACACGAGTAAGTAAGTAGCTACAAATTAACCGAATACTTATACCATACTCATTTACATAGATCCTTATACAACTATGAATATTGTTTTTTTTATACATTTTTTCGTTCTATACAAAATAAACGATCTCTTATATAACAACATGATTAATACAAAATGAGAAAATCTTATAAGCTCGAGCTCCATACAGTTTGATTATCTACAGAAAACATAGCTACAAATATTGTAACATACACGACACGTCAAATCGGTAATTATATTTTAATAAGGTCTATATCCACTTTGCCTAACAGCTATCTAAAGGGAAACAGGCAAAATACTGTACTGAAAAAGCTAACAACGATAACAGCTCCAGATTCGAAAGCTGAGCTCCTTGTCAGCGAATTACTCCCACTCTTGCCCTTCAATCTCTCCAGATTGACTTGATCCATTGAGGTGGGTCCTTTCTCCGTACGAATTTCAGCCTCTGAAATGCATCTTGAACGATCTTCATTTGGCTGGCTACCCTTTTGGCATTTGCAGGTTCCAAACACAGCGTTGCTTTGATGTTGGCCTCTTTCCGGTTCACAGACTGCGTTTGGAGCACACTCAAACTTTGTTAATCCATCGTCTGCTCTCGTACACCTTTGACCGACGCGACTTAAACAGAGCATCAAATCGCCATCATAGAATTGCTTCTCCGACGTCCTCCTATCCGTGGGCAATGAAGGACAATCACATTTGTTTTTTGATGGATTGCAGAATATAGTCGCACAATCACGATGTTTGTTGCAATCCTCCTCGTAACTTCTCTGCGATATGACGAATGGCTGGAAAATTTCTGCACAAACTAGCATAAATGCGAGGAATGTGAGGGAAAGACTCCGTGATGACGTCATTTTTCCGGCTTCCGGCAAGGTCCTATCTTAACTTGATGGTCTGAAAGAAGTTTGAAAAATTTAGACTTCGGAACATAACACTAATTCTTTCTATAATTAATTAGAATTTAGGTTTTTAATAACTACCTTTTTACTTTCTTTGGATGAAAGGGTCCGTCTACTGATTTCAAGCATGTATTGTCCCGGCTAAGCTCTTACTCAATCTGAAAATTGGACAATAAAAAATATTTCAGAGTTAGTACATGTATATTCCCATTCATGTAGCAAGTAATAATCACCGTTTTATTGAATATGTAACTTGCAAATAATAAATTCATTTCATTACACGGAAATCGCAATCGTAGCATGTGTCTATTCAAACAAAATGAAACCCTACACGTAATGTGTTTACTACCACCACACTTGAAATTACAATAGTTTTCACTCCAGTCCTTTTCAAACTACAAACTGGCTCTTCGTATTATAATGACATTAATCTATCAACATGCCAATTGCTAATTTGTTTTCCTTGCAAAAGATCCCAAATTGTAAATCCAGATGTGGAAATCAATTTAAGACTGTAATGATAACAATCTCGATCACCAGTATACAGTATACATTTCTTTATTCCTATTCTATAAACATCATAAATAATACTGCCATCCTTAGATGTAGGTCTACTTCCTACATTAAAACAGGTAGAAAGTATCACTTCACTATTTTTCATGGACTAGGAACACAAATATCTTCTTCAAATTTTTAGACAAATCATTTATCTTAAATGTTTCATGCAATCTTTATATACGACCTACCCAAATGTATTTCAATAATCTAAACGTTCATAGACTCAACTTGTCTAGCTTCAATTTTCACAGAAACTGTTCTGCTTTGACTACAAACAAAACCACTTCACTTTGTTTTGAATATTTACAAAATAATCAAAACGAGAACGTTTTATGCAGCTAATTTTCGTAAATAGCTAACCCAGCTAGATGAGTTACTGTAATTTTGCATAAATGGTCGCGTCCTTTTGAATTTAGGATGCGGACCCAACAAAATGCGCTAATCGAGTTTGGCTGGATTGGATGTACATGCGCAGTAAAACAACAAGTATCTCACGCATATGCATCCGGTCGGCGGTATTCTCCATTATCATACGTTTGTTTTTTGTAATACACAGAAAAAAGACATCCAAAAGATGTAAGATTCACGATCATAAATCATGACTCATTTGGAATGAGATGACAAATAGGTTCAAAACAGATCATATGCGATGTAAACGGATGGTTCCTAGCCCCGCACGGATCAAAGATACTGAACTTCACTACAAAACGTTTTTACGTTACAAAGTAATCAAAACCCTCTACGTCTTTATCTCATTCTCGTCACATGGGTACAGAGATTTGACAAGTGAAATGAACTAGGTAGAATTGCATCACCCAAAAATTCTACCGTTTACATTTCAACAGCATGTCGAGTGCTAACCGCCTTGTTGAAACGTACGCAAATCTAAATCCAACAATCAGATTAGTTTTCGCATATCTGACTTCCTGTCATCCAGTAATATTTTATTTTACTTTAGCGTTTCGGAACCGTCCTGCCAATGCCTGTATCAAATTCGCAGTGGAATTGTTGTGGCGTGGTCAGGATTTCACAGCGGAAACATGACACATGCTTATTTCTTGCAAAAAACTGAAAGTAAACTTACTTGGTAGAGTGAGTGAGTGGCCACCATGTGCAAAGTATATAAAATGATGCTACTTACTTGACACTTTGTCTGTATCAAACCATCGCATCACCAAAAAAGAAACTTTCATTTAGGATAATAATTCACTTTGTTCAAACTTCAAACATGTTGAAGTGGAATTAATATAATATTTGTTTATGAGCTTTGTGTGCCTTACTGTGTGCCTAAAACTTGCAAGGCCAAATGCCGGGGATGGATGATGGTGATGATGACAATGAAAGCATGCTTGCTTGCTTAATTTACATAATATTAGTTTCATAAATAATAATAACATGATATTTCATATCAAAACCGATATATCTAATAGATGCCTAGCGTGTTGAGGCTTCTGGTTTGCGGTTGTTGCGACATACTAGGAAATAAATTGTGAAGATATTTTTTCATACAAGATATTATGATAAACAAGTGCTTTGCAGAACCGACTGGTGTCAGAGGGATCATATCGAGTTACTTAATAGTTGAGCACTACTACTTTAATATTAATTTATGGAAAAATATATAACCGCCATAAATTGATATTGATATGGTTATACTATCTGCTGTAATTAGCTTCGCACTTCACAGTAAAAGCTACCCACTTACACAAGCTCCAGCAGATTCCAATGAAGATAGAATTAATGGTATGAAATAATCAACCCAGTTACACGCAGCCCCACGTGTTTTAATATTCAAGGTTCCAAACGCCAACTATTTCAATGTCAATAAAATGCGGTAGTCAATCACGTAATAATTAAACACGTTAAGTAATCACCCGATGTATTTACTCCAGTCTAGTCTCTTATATACACTACTTGACAGTTAGATAAGTTCCACTACAAATTCAAAATATGTAAATCTGAATTTAGAAATGAATAGTTTCCGACAGGCACAAAATGACGAGATCCAATAAATACAAATTTCTTATCGGGTACTGCTACTACTAATACTGACTGGCCGACATGACAGGATGAAATATTCCATTTTCATAGTCCATATTACAAGAACAAAACAAGGTTGCTTGTGGTAGCAGCAGTCATGCAAAATAAGAGACACTCTTTGGTCCAGCCAAGACCCAGACCCAGTCTCTCCCTCCACACAGTCTTGTCCTGTCAACTCTTACAGAAAATCTCTAAATACAGTAGTCGATTGAAAAGTCGTTATCAGTCCCCATCCAGAACTTGGAAGAACAAAGAAATGTCTTTAATCAATAGGAAAGTTAAAATCCAACTCTTCCCGAATGTATATGTACTTATTCCAAATGCAAAGCAATAATCGCATTTATCTTACTACGTCTTATATGACCCATGTATCTTTTTTTTCTTGTAAGTTCCTTCATTCTTCTGTTTTCTCAATTACCCAAAGTTCTTTGTACCGTGAATAGTAGGGTTTATCTATATCTATGTTTAACTTGTTAAACTTGAGCTCTTCAGATCATCTTCCATTTTCCATCCTCCTCCTTGATGTCCAGATTCAGGACGAGAAAACAAGACACTTGTGAAAACAACGACGCAGCACACGAAAGGAAAGCCAAAGTACCGAGTGATTGGTTTGAGTAGTATTGGCTCATTGAAAGAAATTGAACATTGAGGAAAAACTCTTCGTTTTTTTCATATACCATTCCAAACGAGCGTATTTGTAATGAAAGAATGAGAACAACACAAGGCTCCTTTTCATTTACTCAAAATTGGTAGAAAAATCCAGGAAAAAAAGTTTTTGTTAGAGAAGTGATGATGTTCAACAGATTTTTGGTCGACCACTTTTCACATGATCAATGAGCTGTTACATTTGCTTTGTGTTCTGTGTTTGCTTTGGGTGTTGGATTTCACATTCCCTCACTCTGCAGGCCCCTGTTGTCTCTGTCTGCGTACATTCCATAAACCTTAATAATCCTTATATCCATGAGTGGATCATGTTCACACACTTCAAAAAGAATCAGAACAAAATTTCCTGCTTTTTGATTTAGCCAAGGTTTGTTCGTCGTTTCACAATCTGGGTTTCGACACTGCAATAAATACACACGCAAAGTGTTTATCTGACTTTATTAAATACGTCAGGCAAACAGAGTCACTTGCTCGTGTATCTTGTCTAGGAATGCATTGTTAATTCCTCTGGCTTGTTTATGGATGCACTTTTGTCCTATGGAGAAATAGCATGTTTCGAAAGCTAACGTGTTACGGATTAGCCAAACACTTTTTATGGTTGTAATCGAAGCAAAATGATTCAAGTTAATCTACTAAAATAACGAGTCTATCGTTCTAACGTTCCTCCTACATGGCATAAGCATATCCAATATAGAAAAGGCTAACATTACTAACTTTCAGATGCATATTAACCCTCCGAATATGCATTCCTGCACTGCACTACACTGCCGATTTGACATACGTACTTTGTTGCTTGACCTGACCTTATTCAGTTAAAGCTTGATCGGTTGGCGGCACGGCTTAGCCGTCATATCTATTTATAATTAAAATTCCTAAACAAAACCTGATAATTAAATTGAATAGGAGGCCCCACAATTTAAAACTGAATCTACTAATGCATCACTTCACACACAAACAGTTATATAGAAAGTACAGCTTATTAATGGACAACGGTCCGACTTTTTAAAAATCCATTTCCTCTTTAAACTTGCTAATTAAATTAATGGACAGTTTCGTACATGTCACAGGAGACTCACTACTTATACCTAACAAGCTATACGGTTTATGTAAACGGTCGGTTTGAAACTCATTGTCATTATGATCAGCTCCTACTGCCTGATGTTCGATCATGATACTGAATTCTGTGGGTTGAACGATTCTTTAAAGGACTTTTGATAGATGCGAATTAGCTACCGAGTATCTTCCACACGTTCGCCTATCCCTTTTTATTCTAATTTCCTGAATGACAGTAAAGAATAAGAATGTCTTCATGATGCTACTACGCCAGGATGTGCTCCTTAATTTGAATAAAACATAGTGTCATTTTATCAGTCAAATTCTAGAGGTTATTTGTACTTATGACCTAGTTTCATTTATTAGTTGGATTTGTATTCATAAAAAATAATATCCCCAGCCGAAAATTTGTTTTTGACTCGGATGTGGCATCATAATATGAAGGTGGCTCGGCTTTGGTTTCCTCTCTAAGCGGCTTGCGTTAATATTATCTTTTTTATACATACAGTGTTTTATTAGGATAACCTTTTTATATCAATGGAAATACACGTTTGCACTGAATTCACTCTTTTTATCAAACATTTTTAACGGAGGGTGCATCTTTATTCAACAAAAATATCTGCGGCCGCTTGTTTTCATCTTATTAAGATAATGTGGAGAAATGAGGACGAGAGAGATGTGCGAAACTCATATATTCCATTCCATCGCATGAATTAATTCACACGCTGATACTCGTTTATTGTTATGAATTCATAGGCCGTTTGATGCTCAAGCTCAACTTAATGTTTATCGTCTCAATGTTCCCAGTTTCTATTTTCTCAAGTGTGTAATTTTTGTTCATCAAAGGATTCCAAAGTAGAAAGTGGTCACATGAGATTTTTTGTGTGAAATTAAAGTTAAGAAAGAAAGCAATTTTAAACGCAAATAAAATCAATGTATGACCAGTCATATAATTATGTTTCGAATAGCGCGTTCATTGATTAGCTTATTTGACAATTTTAAGTATCGCACATTATGCCACTTACGGTTTTCATGAATTGAATGGTATAAACGCGTGTTGCTGATATAATACAATACCGAGATGAGCATTATGCAATTGGTAAAGTAGGGAATATTGTAACTACCATGAATCCCAGTAATGAGGTTATCTCTGCCAGTTTAAAATGATAAATCATGCCGTTTCCATTCAGTCACTACTATACCAACTTTTTAGATAGCCGATGAAACATCTTTTTTAGCGTAAAGTATGTATGGACGAACTCATGTAATTAGCATTTCACTGATCGGCTCTTCATTGTGGGAGTCACGTCTTGTTCCGTAAGTTACAGATAGAAAAGGCTGTTTATAATGAGCTCTCGCTTTGCTCATCGTCATCATCAATGAATAAAGATTTCATTTACTTTCAGATTCCGAACATGATAAATCCTTCACGTCTCATGCATCAATACATCCAAGTGCGGAAGAAGACAACATGGTTTAGCGTAACAAAGTGGGAAGACACCACCACCAGCTCTCTTGAATGAAAATTCAGAAGTGCCAACGTCAACAACAATGCTATACAATGAATTTTAATTGAGAGCTTAATAGGATTGACTACTTCACATTGACTTCTTAAAATAAATAAATATATCGTTATGTAGTCACATTGCATTTATAAGGGAGTATTAGCATAAGTTACAAATAAACCATTTTTACGATTTACATTTATTTGTCTTTCTACAGTAGTGA
>JAQGAI010002244.1:0-12699 GCA_034696905.1 Lepidocyrtus violaceus
GAAATAAACAAAATATTATTATAAATTATAAATTGATTAATTTATATTTATGAAAACAAATCGAGAAGAAGCATATTATTTACCTGTGTGGATAAGCATATGACGCTCTAGTCCTTTTCGGTTGCTCAGGATTTTAGAGCAGAGCTCGCAAACTCGTCGTCTGCTTGCAATAGTTTTGCTTTTCCGTCCACGCCTTCGGGATGCCTCCTTTTCCTTTGCTTTCTTTTTCAGCCCTGAATTATAAATAAAATTAGCTCAATCAAAATCAATTTCGACCAAAAGATTACATAATGAGCACATTAGAGGTAGTACCTTCCAAATATGTTTCAATGCTTCCGGCCATCCCCTTGAACCACTTTTTGCACAGCGAGCATTCTAGCTGGCAGTTCTGTCTTTTGTTCTTATCAAATTTCTTCGGCTCTCCGAAATAAGGTAAGTAGCAGAACCCCTTCTGGGTTCCGTAAGGAGGAAAATGGACCAATGGCTTGTGCTCATTCAGTTGCCGCCGACTTGCAAATGTTTCATCACACACTGCACAATCAGTTGACGATTGGCCTTGAGCTTGCGTAAAGCTAGAGAAATCTGAACAAGAATAGGCTGATTAGAAAACAGGTTATAACAGGAACTTGCATAAATCAGAAGATAGTATCTTACCGAAATAGACGCTTTTATGAATGTCAGTGTCCACATCATCGACGATGACTTCATCGGCTTCATGTTCCATCCTATCATCACAGCCCCTTTCTATTTGAAATCTCGCTTGGAATACTTTCTTCCAATGTATGACTTTTCCATCCTGGTCAATCTTAACTTGGGGCAATTTGTCAGCCAGACCGGCTGAGAAAATGTTTTAAAATTATTCACATTGTTTAAAGAAAATGTGTATGTTCATCTTACCATTCTTACGCTTCTCACCTTGGATCAAGTTTGGTTCAACTTTCAATGCCCCTTCACCGCTAGGTGTTGTTGAGCCGTTGCACGAGTTTCTAAAGAATGGCCGACAATGTGCATTCTTTCTTGAGAGATAGGTTAAGAACGGGAAACGATTCATTTTCTCTGGCTGGATTTTCGGTGAAGTATGAACTTTGCAAGAGAAGGCCATGCAATGAAGGGAGAAAAATCGGATGACTCAGGTTGCATCGTTTAACAATGGATCTGATCTCCCCTACTCATTGTCAGTTTGTTTGTTTTAATTTGTCCATTTGCATATAGACGTATATTATATTCACAGCATGATACAGTGGGAGAAAGGGGGAATTTTATGCAGGCATAAATGAATGCTCAAACATGTATTAGATTTGACAGGAAGGAAGATTGTTTTTGGAATCCCAAGAGTTCTTCCTTCAATTTGCAAAATGCCAAACATGAATATGACACGAAATGAGTTGGTTTGACTTGAAATTGAAATGAATCGTGCGCTACTTTTTAAAA
Source organism: Lepidocyrtus violaceus (assembly GCA_034696905.1). Taxonomy (NCBI): domain Eukaryota; kingdom Metazoa; phylum Arthropoda; class Collembola; order Entomobryomorpha; family Entomobryidae; genus Lepidocyrtus; species Lepidocyrtus violaceus. The sequence goes on from JAQGAI010002244.1 coordinate 1,432, forward strand.
TGTCTATTTCGCTAAACGAAGAAAAAGTTGAGTTAAAAAGGAAAATTATGTAAATGAGATGCGAATAGCCTTAAACTATTCAAAAAGTTTTCCATCGCAAACATGCAAAGACTTATTCCAATTCCTCCAATCAATACGATAAACGCCCCTTTCACAGAATCCCATGTGAAGGCGCTCGGTCCATTCCTTCTCCTATTAATTCCTGACAAATCACGAGTTTCCCCATTTGCAACTGCTTTCACCACACCCATCCGATACTTTCTCCAGTCCATGGAAAGGGTTTGTTTGACCAAGCCCGTATCAAACTGACGTTTAATGAAGTCGTTAAAATGCTCCCTATAAATTTCCCTTCGCCTCGTGATGAAATTCAGGGAGGTAAAAAATACTGTTTCCGTTGATGTCTGAAAAGGATGGCTTTCGCTCTTGTCCACAAAACGTGTCCATAAATGAAACTGCTCAAACATGTCCCAATTGAAACAAGCGTATCTACCCAAAGCCTTCTCCGTGCAGGCTAGCTCATCAGTGTCCCTTTCCATCTTATCATAAATTGTTTTCATTATCTGGTTGTTAGAATTCTTGAACAAATGCTCACCCAAGCCATCTCTAAATCCGCTTGATGCTCCCCATTTATACTCAGAATTCACAAGTTGAGATAATGTTTTAGGAACGGGTTCCAGTCCCGGTGATACGATCAGCGATTGCAAACTGCATAAATAGACAGCTCCAACAACGAATCCAAAATATAGCCATGCAAAATACATCAATTGTCCACATATTGACTTTGGGGGTGAGAAGGGTTGACCAACAAGGTAGCCAAGCAAGTGGAGCCCCGTCTCGATGAGCTTTTTCTGCCTATTTGCCCTATAGCTTTTGTGGCTGCTCGAATATTCCATGAGATGGAGGGCGAGTGTAGTAAAAATTAACGACAGAAGTAGCATTACCCATACAACCGGGCCAATTGCAATGAAAGGGGTTTTCCAGGAGTACTCCAGTCTTCCCAATCCAGTTGTAAATGACACGTAGCTATATTCCATTGGATTGGAATAGTGAACAGCTCGAAACCGCTTTTCATCCGGACTGATGGAAAGTGCGATGTCAGATTCGTTTCTGATGATGTCTCCAACACAGCCTTCCGACAAATAACAGCAAAATTGTATAGCGTTTGTTAATCAATTAAGTTAAACGTGACTATAATTTTATGACAACTACCTGCCCAAGTTCCATTGCCCAACAAAGTACCAGTTGCACCTTCCGGAATATTTCCAAACCTCAAGCACGGTTGTACAACATAGCTCATATTTAACTTTTTAGCGATTGTACTGAATACCAAAGTATGAATCCCTCTTCTTTGCCTGTATTTCCCATTAACTTTCTCTATCTCGTAGGTGGCTAAATATTTTTTCGGCCCTGACACTCGTACCGGACTCTGGTGAAAGTTCCTGGTGAAATCTGGAAAGACATCACGGAGGTTGTCCGATACCAAATCTGTTGAAACTGGCTTGATTTTTCTGTCTGGACAGAACATACAAAATGAGTTGGCCTCAAGTAGGAATCCATTACTGTTAGGAATGTCCTCTTCGAATTTCAAGGGAGCCAAAACGATTTTGTATCGCAGTTGAGAAAAGAGCGTGGTGTGAAATAACATGTTTAATTCTTTGTCATCCAAAGTGAAAAATACGAAATGATCTTCGTCTCGCTTGGCAAATTCTTCCCGTGGAGGTATCACTTGATTGAAGAATGCATCTGAAAACGCTTCACCATCCAAAGCTACTGTCGACCTTGGTAATGTCAGTACTAATTTACATGATGAAGAAAATCGAGTCTGAGTCTGCTTCTTTGCAAATCCGGTACTATTTGAGAACAATGTCAACGAAATTGCAGGTTTGCCGGAAATTTTACTAACTTCGGAATGAACTACGTCTGTTGTTAACTGGCTTATATTGTGAAGGAATGCCTGGGTTGTGTTGGACTTGTTATGTACGAACACTACTGAACATTGATTAAAGAATGTTAAAAGCAAACTGTTAGTAAATCGGGCTACAGTGTCAAAATAACTGCTTATGAAATTTTGATTTCTTAGATCAATTTTTACATCTTGTGAACTTACTTTATCTTGCATGAAAATGGTAATTATTATTATTATCAATGTGTAATTAACGATACTTTTACTAGTTAGCATCTGCATATTTTAGTCAATGCTCCTTCCTTTTGGAGAAAATATTTTCTACCTTCTATAAAGCATTTTGTGTCTGACGGTTCTGCAGCTATGAAAGTTGGACTTCTTAGTTGATATTGACGATGATGATAAATGTTTAATTTGTAATGTCAATTTAGCAAAGTAAATAATGTAATAATTCAACGGAAAATCCAAATGTCCGCCCATATCATAAATTGTGAACAAATTATTGCATCCACTGACATCTTCATGCGCTCAACCAAATGTAAAAGTAACAAAAGCTACCAATTCCATAAATTAACGAGGATGTGGCACAGCAAAACCCATATTAGGCAGCAATAACCAACGGAATGAGTTACTACATTGATCCTGGTGTGTATAATTTATTAAGTAAACTGATAAAAAGTAAGTGGGCTTCATTAATTTCATCTAGAGTGGTTACTTATTGATGATAGCGATATGTCACGTCAGTTAGATTGATCGACACGGTACGACTTTGGAAATAAAAAAAATATTCTTGTGAATAAGCATAAATGAACTTTACATAATAATAAAAAAACAAACAAATTTCGGTTTCGTGAAGTAAGATAAAAGAGTTTTCTTGTGTGTTGCTTATCTAGTGACCATATGACCAATTCACAAGAATTTAATTCGACCCGCTGAGATATTTCAGATCAGTGTATCGCAAAGTCCGTTCATATCAATCGATGACAATTTACCTCTCCAATTAAATATCGAATATGATGAAGAACAAGCGCAATGCTCGTTTAACAATAAAACCTTTCACCTTCCTAGCATTAAAGTTCACAATTTCAGCCAAATAACAAACGGTACTAAAACCAATACCGGAAAGAAGAATGACAAAAGCCCCTTTAACATGCTCAAGTGGAGTTGGTTTCCGGCCATCAAATTCGTCACGCGGAGCAAACCTGGCTACGTTTCCACCCTTCTTCTTACGGTTTTCCTTTGCAACGTTCCTCCAATCCATATCCCTCGTTGAGTCCGTTAGTCCTGAGTCGAAAAAATGTTTTAGAATGTCATCCACATGGGATCTAAAAATCGCCCCTCTCCCCGTGACCCACGTCATTGAAAGGAAAAATATGGATTCTGATCCCAGCTGAAACGGACTTCCATTGCGGTTATCTTGGAAAGTAGTTTGGAAATGGAAGCGATGAAAACTTTCCCAATTCAGGCAACCATATTTCGTTGTGGCCGATCGGGCAAGGCATTCCACCGAGTCCTTGTTCCCTTCCATCCCACGATAGATCTCTCGCAATACCGGGTTCTCCGAGTAACTAAACAGTTGCAATCCAAGTCCCATCCGGAAGACACTGGATGCACCCCATTTATACTGAGGAGAGGCCACCAACTCTGCAAACGTTTTTGGAACGAGCTCATTTCCAGGCGAGACCAACAATGCTTGTAATATGCATCCATACACAGCTCCAATCACCAATCCATAGTAAAGCCAACACAAATGACTAAACTTGGAAGAAATGGATGATTTCGGTGGAGGGATTTCCTGACCCACTATATAACCAACAAGATCCAGTACCGTGTAGAGTAGTCTTTTAGATGAGAATGAATTTAATTTATATTTAACGCTCGCTTTCGAATGTTGCCATTCATTAACTTCATTTATGGATTGAAATAATGCTGCAGTTAAGACAATCGAGAGGATTACGAGCACCCAAACGACTTTTGTGAAAGCGGTGAAAGTCGTCTCCCACGAGTAGTACAACTGGGGCTTTGACGTGGCAAATGTGAGAAAGGAATAGCTGAGTGCAGAAGAAAAGTGAGCTGCGGAAAACCGATTGATGTCATAGCTCACTGAAAAAGATAAATCCGAAATGTTCCGAACAATGTCTCCCATACATCCTGTATGTAAATTAGCCAAAAAAAATTTTAAACAAAGTTATCCTATTAACTATTTACTATTTAAAAAAATTGACTACAAGACAAAGATTGTTCATTACCAGTAAATGTTCCATTTGGTAAAAGAGCACCGGTAGTCCCTTCCGGAATGTCGCCAAACTTGGAACAGGGATGAAGCACATAGCTCATGTTAAGCCTTTGCTTGACCGCGTCAAACACCAGCGTGTGCACCCCTCGTTTATTTCTGTAGACTCCATTTACATTCTCCATCTCATACGTAGGGATATATTTTGTTGGTGCTGATACACGAATGGGATGCTGGTGAAAGTTTTTGGGAAAATCTGGAAACACATCCGAAAGTGCATAGGATGCTGTTGGTATGTGAATTATAGGATTAGCTTTACAATATATGCACAGGGTGCGGATGATAAGTGACGAGGGTATACAGCCATTTCCACCACCACGTTGAAGGCAGGAAGATGTCGGATGAATTACAATTTTAAACCTTAGTTGATAAGAAATGTGAGAGTAAAGTATTGCTCGAGATGTATCTTCGTTTTCTGCAATAAAAATATAGTAATCCATGTCCCTCTTTGTTAGGTCGAATTTTGGAGAAATGAGAAGGTTAATAAGTCTCCTTGAAAAATTAGGTTCATCAGAGACATCCTCGTTACTTAGTATAATCCCTACTAGTTTACAAGTTGATGTGTGTTTATGGACTTGTGAGCTTTGGCTGGAAGTACTGATTCCAGATTTTCTCGAATTCAACCGGACTTGCAAACTTGGAGTATTGACTGTACTTGTACTTTCTTGGGTTTTTTCTAACAGTGAAGTCAGCTCCTTTTCGAGCCTTGCATTTTGTAGGTCAGAACTGACAAATAAGACCGTACACTCTTGGAATCGGTTGGTAGCAATTAGTTTTCCAACATAATCAGACCACACAACTGTCGAAAGGACTGATGCAGGGGCCAGATGGAACAAAAAGTAAAGGATAAGACAATTTAGGGAAGTTGCAGATTTGGAACGTTGAAAGGACAATAAGTTATGTAACATTATTCAGTGGCAGTGAGTTGGTGATAAAACAACAACAAAAACTGATGGGCTCGCGGAAATTGATGCCTCCAAACTAACTTTCAAAGGAAAACAACGACTACTCGTTAGTGATAGTGGTTATGATTATGATAGTCATTATTATTATCATCACTATCACATTATCTTATAGATAGCCATTTTGGTGGAACATCAATCATCATTGAATTTTTGCGTCAGCATTGGATAAAACAGTGACAGATCTTAATAGCATCTTCAGATGTGTATCTGGCTCGGGAAATTTCACTATGATGCTGTCAATTAGCAAACTGCCTTCTGAAACTAGTTATAGGCATCCTTGGATAGGTATATGTGGTGGACCTTGTGGCGGTAGATAGGGACAATTTGAGAACATAAAATGTCACGACTCATAGTATGTAACGTAACTTGATGAGAGATTGAGCAGCGTGGCGTAGTTGGATGGTTTTTTTTAAACATGCGAGGTTTAATAAGTGGTATTTATCATAATTTTTTAAGGATACATCTACATTTGTCGATAATGAGCCATTATTTCCCCTTTACAATGAATAGGGAACTTAAAACAAAAATTAAGTCATGCAAGCAGATATTAAGCAAGTAGGGATATGTATTATGTATTTTCCTTTCTTCTTCTCCTTCATAGGCAAATTTTTCTCCTACATTTCTTGACATTTTCTGTAAGAAAAACTACCATGCTGATTCCGATTCCAATGATTAAGCATACAAAGCTTCCTTGCACAGAGTTGAGGTCGAAAGCCCTCGGCCCCTCATTTTCATTTCGATCAGGTACCGAAATTTGAACTGCTTTCCCTGCTTTCACAGCCTTTGTCCAGTTCATTCGATATCCTCTCCAATCCCGAATCAGTGCTTGTTGCACAAGACCAGTGTCAAACTGGTACTTGATGAAATTGTTAAAATGCTCCATGTAAATTTCATGCTTTCTCGAGATGAAATTCAGCGAAGTAAAAAATGCCGTGTCTGTTCCACCTTGAAATGGATGATTCCCACTTTTATCAGCAAACTCAGTCCACAGGTGGAACCTCTGCATTAGTTCCCAATTGAAGCAAGCGTAATTCCCAGCAGCCTTTGCGGTGCATGCCACCTCATCAGCATCACCTTCCATTTTGTAATAAATTGAACGCAACATTGGATTATTTGAGTTTTTGAAAAGCTGCTCTCCCAAACCGTCCCTAAAAGCGCTTGAAGCTCCCCACGCAAATGCGGAATGAACCAGTTCCGAAAATGTTCTTGGGACGACATCCAGTCCAGGAGATACAATCAGTGCCTGAAGATTGCAGGCATATATTGCTCCAGTTACGAAACCGTAGTAAAGCCAACACAAATAAGCCATTTTAGCTGGTGCACTACTTGGGGAAGGGAAGTCCTGTCCGACAAGATAACCAAAGATTAGAAGCCCAAGTTTTATCCCATCTTCCTTTTTCATTTTTGTATGAAAGTTGTCCATCGACTGGTTTGCGCTTTTTAAAATATTCAGAAAATATAACACTGCAGTGGTAAAAACAATCGAGGCAATTACCAAAACCCACACGAGTGGGTTCATCGCGGAAAAAACCGTCGTCCACGAGTAAAGTATTCCGGGCTTGTGAGTGATGAAGCTGACGTATGTGTATGTAATAGCATTTGTAAATTGGACATAACCAAACCGTTTGTCATCCGGGCTGATGGAGACTGCGATGTCCGAAATGTTGTTGATCACATCGCCCATGCATCCTGAATACAACAATTTCAAGAGAATTTTTTACCTGAGGGCAAATTCATTTGTGTAGGTGGATAAATCTAAATGAAAAATGTCGACTTACCAGCCCAAGTCCCATTTTTTAACAGGACACCCGAGGAGCCTTCGTGAATTTTACCGAATCCGGAGCAAGGCTGCAGACTATAACTAATATTTAGCTTCTTAGCCATCGTGTTAAATACGAGCGTATGAATTCCTCTTTTATGCCTGTATCCCTCATTGGTTTTCTCCATTACGTAGGTAGCCAAGTATTTAGTAGGCCCTGAGATCCGTATTTTGTATTGGTGAAAGTTCCGTGTAAAATCCGGAAATAGGATAGATAGTTTGTTGGAAACTTGAATTGGAATCGGTTTAATTTTGTTAAATTGACAGTAAATGCAAATCGTTTTCAGGGATGCCATAGTCCCATGTTTCCCTTTGAGATCTTGCGGAGCCATTTCAATAACAAGCTTGAAGCGTAACTGACTTGAAAGTTTTGAGTACATGATGGAATTAGATGATTCCTCATTCTCCGTAACAAATATGTAATGGTCAGAGTCCCTTTTTGTAATTGCAAAATCAGATGGGGTAAGTCTATTTAAAAATTGTTCTGAATACTCAGGCAGGTGTATCGACTCAAGGGTAAGAAAGGATACAACTAATTTGCAATACGATGTGGTTTTGTGAAGGTCCTTGTATCCGCTAATGTTGGCTTTAAAAATTGAAGACATTAGCTGTACGTGGAAACTGGGCACTTGTAAACTAACACTGTTCGTCAAGGATAATAATTCCGAAAAATCATTTGAAATGTGATCGTGTTTCAGCTCTCGGGGGGAGAAAGTATTTGTAAAAATGATTGTACAATCCGGAAAATGGTTTTGGACAAGATCTCCCAAATACGTAGACACCTTAAAATTTCCTAGTTGTTGTTGGTATCTTTTTGGGAACTCTGATTCGGAATGGGTTTCAATAGTTTTCACAAAAGGCACAATGAACATCAGCAATACAAAGCAGAAACAAAGTTCACAAGCAGACCACCAAACGTAGAAAAATATCATTTTGATTCGTAATTTTTTTCTTAATATTTTGAATAAAAATCCTTCAAATGATTGAAATAGTTGGCTGGTTATTTTATCCCATTGGTGCTTGACGAGTTACTGACATTGAATCCAGCAACAACATAAAAGGCTGTCTACTTGAGGAGGTCGTACAAGCTTTTTTTTCCGAATTGTCATTTAATACTATGCAACAAGGGTAGAATGCAGGGGGAAATGTTTGTCGTGAGAAGCGTGAATAAAATTTTGAGATTCCAGTCGCAGACAAAAAGTCTTCTCATTATCCAAAACTGGCCTAAAGCTAGAGAGTGAAGGTCAAAATGTATCTCTTTCATCAAAAGCAAAAGTTACGAAATAATGCAGAGTACTTTAATACTCCGGTATCATTTATTACGCATTCCTCCAGTTTGCATTTTACGTAAGAGTTCTCATGACGCGACAAAACCAATGTCAAAGACTGTCTTCCACTTTCCAATTACCACATAGGCATATGTCATTGTCTAGAAATAATTTTTAATGAAGTATTTGCTAATCTCTCAGACTCGTGAAGTGCCTTTTCCCTAAAACTACTTCAGACACGGATAATGAAACTGATATTACCAAATCTACTTTCCTCATCGATTAATTTTTGGAGGGTTATGTTATGTTATGAGTTACAAAGACAATTTCATTGATGTGCTTTGGATAATTCTAAAAGTTGTTGTGTCATCTTTATAAGCAGTTCGCTTCGACATTGTAGTTGTTGCAGCGTTCAGAGATGCAATGGGAAGATATTATTTCCATGCTTAAGTAACTCAATTATGCTTTCTGTATTTTTTTATGACATGCAAATGCTTTTTAACTAGAAATTGAAAACCATCAACCTTCCGACTAATCATGATTAGCAGAACCGAGTATTTCTCAAAACTCAATATCAACAACTTCATGGGGCTTCTCATTGTCAGTTATATGGAGGATTACAGTCAGTAATGTAAAATCTTAAAATGTGAGTATGGCTGCGTTATACAACTGAAGATGATAGCTAGCTGTAATAGCCTAAAACTTTATCATCAGGGTTTTCTAGTTACCGCTGATCCCAATCATAACAGTCACGTCCAATTTTCCCTCGACTCGCACAAACTAATTATATCGTATACCTAATACCTAGTAAATGGAAAACTGAAGCTAATGACTATGTAATGAGATATTGGTTATTTAATTAGTCCCGTCACAATGTAATGTATGCTTGTTTGCTACCCATACGTGTGACACCAGATCATATTTCATTTATAGCATCCCTCTCCACCACCATAATTAATCATCGAATACAAGGATGAAAATTCCAGCTCATAAATCAAACCCTCAATATTAAAATCATTAATAATACTTAATAATTAATAGCGATATGCCTAATAAAATTAGCAGAAACAACTCCAAATACTTCCCAGTGGTTCTCCACAATCCTCGCAGAGTCGGGATTGTTGGTGTCACTCAACACATTAGCTCGCAAAACGAGCCTTTGCTCCAGCAACAAGAGATGGGGTCCCAGCATACTTTCAACCGTGGAGGCGGTCCTGGCATATTTCTGCCTTTAACTATTATTTCAATTCTATTATCCTTTGTCTACGTAGTTATCTCGCTAGACGCTACAGCCAATTCCTGGAGGAATGCTATTAACTCGGAATCGCAAAACTTATTGCTGACGCCATTCATCAAGGCTGGAAACATAAAGGAGGCTAGGACATTGGCAAAAGTGGAGTTGTTTCCGGTGGAAAGCTACAGCGGATTCTTGACTGTCGATGAAATTTGCGAATCTCACTTGTTCTTTTGGTTTTTCCCGGCTAGTGTAAGTCATCTTGATCTTAAAATATCTGAAAAATATTTTAATGGGAATGTCAGTGCAAACATTAAATCAATTGGAGTTTTAATAAAAAGTTTAAAATTTACAATAAGTTGTAGGGACACATTCTACGCTTCGGTGCGCCATCATCATGTGGATGTGGCAACTAAGTTTATAACAGCATTCGGTTCATTAAGTTGGCAAACAAAGTGAGAGGAGGAGGGATCGCAGAGCATATATATTTCTCCAGCGTGTGGATTGTGTGGGAAAGGAGTCTATGCAAATCAAATTCATCCTTATCTTTCATTGCTTGCTGGATGGAGTTCTGACATCCATGAAATTAATCATGCAATGCAAAGTAGGGAAAAAAGAGCAAAGGAAGGCAACTTGGGTTGACAGTTCCCATAAAGCAATGTTTCATGGCAAAAAATATTTTTTAGAGTAATTAGTAGCATATCTAGAATATATTTTATATATTCTTCTTTACCGGCATGCTACAAGCACTGCACTGCATGGGGAAAAATATATAATCCCAGCCGCAGGACGGAGGAGGTTTCATTTCATTTCAAACCATAAAACAGTCCAAGTCAAAAGAAAAAAATTAGAAGCAGTCCAGGGAAAGTTTTTGAAGAAAACTTTAGCAAGCCGGGAATCATCGGTGGAAAGGAGGAATCACTCCAGATTTTTGAGAGAAGCGAAGGTGGTAAGTTGGTGGGCACCCACCAATAAAATTAATAGTTTATCTAGGAGCATTTGGGTTGAGGAGAAGAGGGAAAGAAAAATGAAACGTGGAAGTGTTCCTCATCGAGTTTTTTTCATTTTGCTTGTGGTTCTTAGGAAGAACCAAACCAAGGTGGAACACCATCTCATCCGCATCTACAGCAGAATTGCCAGGCCAAGCTCACTAAAATAGTGGGGTAAGATTTTTTTTTAAACAAAAAAATTAAAAGTGTAAATGTCGTGAGTGCCTCCTCCCAATCTCTCGGGAATTTTTTATGTGGCTAATTCGGTTTTTTTTGTATCAACTCTGTTGATTATAGCTTCCCGGTTCATCTTACTTCCAAGAAGGAAGCATCCTAGCAGAGTAGGAGTCATAGGACGCCACAGGGACACACAGTGCTCCGAGTGCCGAATCTGGTTCGTCGCCCACGGGTCACGCCAAAATTATTTTTCGCCGCCACCTCCACAACTTGCAGTAGCAGGACAACACCACCATACCATCACATCAACACCACAAGATAAAGGTGCTTTGAGTTATTATTATGATGTATGGTGTATGCTCTTCGCTCTTGTGTTGTTCTCCTCTTTTGTAGGTGGGGTGGGGTAGGACTAGCAATTGGTTGGAACGTTGAAGAGGCTCCATAGTGAAACTTATTGGGTCACTGAGTCTTAGTTGTTCCAATTTAATTGTAGTAACCTACGGATTCCGGGCGGAAGTAGGGCGAGCTTGCTCGAACTGCTTTCGAAAGGTTTCCACTCTACAGGGTTACAGTGGCGCATTCCCTATCTTTGTACGAAGGGGACATTGGGGGTTTGCGAC
>JAQGAI010002245.1:0-12698 GCA_034696905.1 Lepidocyrtus violaceus
GAGGCCGTCCCTTCCGATGAAGATAAACTTGAAAGGATCCACGAAGTCTGAGAGTTCTTCTGCATTTAATTGAGCAAGAGCATTAATGATGGATGCAGTTATGGCATGGGGTGGCTTGAATCCGGCTTCACAAATTGCAGCGAAAAACATAACAGCTTCTTTCTTGTCCGTTGTGGTTCCAAGCTCCAAGAGTTTTTTGAGACTGGGTTGGCATTTCTCAAGTTCCATCTGCATTTTGAGACAGGACTGAATATAGGACAGGAAATCTCTGGCATCTTCCACTTTCTTCGGAGCAATGTAAACCAATTCATCTAGTTCTAGTGAATCCATTGTCTGTGGGAAGATTTCCGGGCAAGTCGCCTTGAAGAATCGAATGTATAGATGGTCTGGGGCGTCGTTGTCATCATTCTTCAGTGCTAAGAGAAGCGTTTCCACTTGGTCATTCCACTTCTGTATGCATAAGTGCATAGTTTCACAGGCTTGCCAGTATTTTCCTTCTTTTAAAAGCTCTTCCAACAGGGATAATGCTGTATCCGGACTAGTAACCTTTTCTTTGATATTAGACGATGCCATAAAGCCGTAGAGTTTAATATGGAGAAAGAACTCCTTGATGATAAAGTATAGAGCGATGGCAGGATTAGTTTCATCTTGCTGAATGGTTACGAAAATTTCATCAATTTTTTGTTCCCGTTTCCGTTCGTATTCTGCAGTAGGCCGGACAATGTGAGGGTACATTTTTACGAGATCAACAACAAGACTGGTGGCAGCTTTCCTGGTTGTGACTGTTTTATCCAACAGTCGAAGCCTTACGTTTTTCATTATTTGAACAGCCTCATTTGGAACAACAGCTTGACGTTTCACAAGATCTGCGAGGAGATTGATGGCTTTGGATCTGACAAGCGAGTTCACGTCCATCATGTATTTCAAAAGGATTGCGTTCAAAAGGGTGTCCCTAGTCTTGAGCCTATCTTCCTTCCTTCTCTCATCCCTGGTTTCTTCATCCGACTGCACAGAATTTAGCTCTGCTTGCATTTCCGCCCACGTCCAGTTCAACAATTCGTGAGCAATGACAAGCACAGCATTCCTTACGGTATGGGATTCGGCATCCAAAAATTGTACGATGATTGCTATTGAGCCCGCAGCTCCCTTCGGTTCCAGGAGGCATAGCTGGGTAAGAAACGTATGGAAGCCTCGTTCTTGTCCACTTTCCTTGTCGAATCTGGTGGTGTACACGTTGTATGCTTCCGTTAATGTCTGCATAACAATAGTCTGAGCTTTATCAGGGCAAAGACGCAGCATGTGGTGTACCCCGTTGGCAATTATATTGGCGGTTTCTTCACTTCCTTTCAGCAACGGAATTAGACGGGGAGTGATGCCCGTTTCTTCATTATGTTTGGAAGCCAATATCCCAAGGATGTCGAAGATATCTTCGGTTTCTCTATCCATGCTACGAAGACGCTTGGCTTTGTTCTTGACAGTCGTACAAAGAGCCAACGTAAGACACCTCACAAAGTTGTAACCATCTGGGTTAGTGTTATTTTCCCAGATCTCATCCATTGGCGGAGCAATAATTTTCCAGAGCTGTTCAAGAATTTTGGGACGCCAGAAGAACCAAAACTGTAATCTTGACTCTTCAACATCTTCCATTTGCTTTTTCCTCCTTTTCCCATTCTCTTTTGCTGCCATTTGGATGGAAATGTTGTGGGATTCTTCAGCAACGGCTCTTTCAATATCCTCAAAGGATTTATGGATAAGAAAGAAAAGGACGGCCATGTATTTCCTGTACTTGTGCCTAGTTGGTCTGTCCAAATTCGCCAAGGAGCCTTTCACATTTCCCTGGCTTGCCGATATCTCCATGTAGAGCCTAACAAGGGCTGTGTGGATCACCTTCACCGCTTCCGTTAAAACATCAGGACTGCAACTGAATCCACTTTCGGTCCTAAATGCGTTGGCGATTGTACCAAAATTGCTGATTAAGTTCTCCAATCCTTCGCTTTCGATGAGATCGCTGATGTCGCTGAGAACACGCTCCGTTATATCAATTGTTGGCACTGGAACTTCATTCAGTCGTTCTCCCTCACTGCGCAGGAAGTTTCGAACTTCTTGTTCCTCCATGATGGGTTTCTTGTAGTGATGCTGCTATACGCTAGGCAGGGTGTTGATATGATGTCTGTTGAGGTCAGAGAAATAAGAAAATGAAGAAGCATAATATTACATGTTAGCGGATTTTACGATTATATATTTTTAACATGAACAAAACGGCGAGAAAATGTGAGCCAAACGAAACCAAACCACTTACGATTACGACAGGACGATTCACAAGTCGCTGATTCCTCCAGTGTCCAGAATGTCCACTCACTTTCTTCTATTGTCTATAATCAATTACATAAACAAAAACACGTTAAAAAAATGCACTAAAACTAACAACTAAACGAAATCCAACCCAACTAGAACCAAAACGCCCTCTCCCTCTCCTCCTTGTACATTAATAAATGAACGTAAACTTAATTTAATGACCACAATCTTTGGTAATAAAATTTATTATGGCAGCATTAGATTTTACTAGGACACTTTTACTTACCTTTAACTTCCCTCTGTAATCTGTTAAGCAATTATGAATAACAAAGTACTAAAAAATTTCCTCAACACGACTCATCCAACAATTAAAAGATAGCTTGATATTTGATAATATTTAGCAAGTTAGTGACAATCAAATCACGTAAGCCACAAAAACAACAACTTTCAAAAACGCAATCTCCTGTCTGTGACAATCAATGATCAACAGTCTTCTTTTTGTTCCACTTCCAACTTCTAACAACTTCCTAGTAAACACCACAAATCCAAACTTCAACCCTTCAACCAACGAACGAACAAAAGAGTTTCAAGATGAAATGAAGAAAATATAAACAGACAAAAATGCAAATGCACAAACCAAAAAGCGATAACCACATTTGCATGCGTTGCCGCTCAAACGGAAAAAACTGAAACCCCACCACCTTTTCTGCTGCTCTGCTATGCTATTATGCTATGCTATGCTAATGGCTAATGCTATGTTCTATTATTCAGGTTCAAACACGTTTGGGATGGAGATTGGAGAATATGGAGAGTCTGGAAGTCTCACCTTACCCCAGTCTATCGTCATAAACAGCCGGTGTGTGGTTTGTAGTGGTGGTGGTAGTGGTGACTTTTGCTGCGATGCTATGATATGGCTTGTTTGGTTGGTAAAAGCGTGAAGCAAAAATGCATTCTTGTGATCGCACTACTGCGTTATGTGTACTGTTTTGTTGTTCTTTCTGCTTGAAACACTAAAATTGGGAATATTTATTTGTTAATTAGCGAAGTTAACTAATTGTAATTAGTATTAAAAAATCATGAAGCCCGTGGAGGAGGTGGGTGAAGTCAACGGTGTGGGTGTGGTTAAGCGACGGAAGTTGGACAGTGATGATAATAAAGATGGCAACAATGGTGAAAGTGCTCCTGTAACAGGAAGTGAAGGAAACAAGGTCAACAATGTGGACATTGACAAAGCGATTGTGAAGGAGGATGACGAAGATGAGGGTCAAGTTGAGATTGAGGGAGAGGATGGGAAAAGTGAAGGGAAAACTGAAGGCCGAAGTGACAATAATGATGAAGGTAGAAAGAAGAAATGTGTTAGCATCGAAGAAAACGGATGGTTCAGTGAGGATGTCTTGAAGGACGGCGGGGCGAAGGCGTTGGAATTGGAAGATAAGAGGAAAGCATGGGAAGCCAGTGATTCTTCAGATGGTAAGTTTAAGATGGGAGTTTAACGAAATTGGTTCATTCATGATGGTTGATGGTTGAGATGGTTTACAACGAAAATGAGTTTGCGACAGTAGTCGGTAATCATTAATGAGTTGTATTTGTCTTTATCTTGTTGCAGATAAAACTCTTCGCATTTTCCAGCAACCATTTAGACACGGAGAAATCAGCGACTTTATTAAGAATCAGGAGTTTATTACGGAATTTGTGAAGCTATTCCAGGAGTTGGAGTTCCAGGAGAAGGCCAGTGACCTGTTTCAGTTTCAGCAATCCTTCGACTTGAATTCAATCGTGGATCCGGCCGTGTATTCGATCAGTCAATATTTGTCAGATAAGGTCCTTCCGTTTATGAAAAAGCTCACTGGGCTACCATTAAACCAAACTGTTGACATGTTCCTTTCAATTTACAAACAAACTGGTAAATCCTTATTTTAATGATCTGTGAAACTGCATTTTACTTCCTTGTGGACGTTACTTTCTCAGCGCCACACAACTACCTTACTCATACAATTTTCTTATCTTTACGCTTAGATTTCTTACTCTGTCACGATGATGAACTGGATTCCAGACGTATTGCATTCATATGGTATCTGAGTGAGGAATGGTCTGAAGATGACGGGGGAACTTTGGATCTCTTTTCTGCTACCGGTAAGCACTTAACTGGTAGCTAAATAGTTTTCTTCAGCTCAGTTTATTGTAATTGTCAAATGCTATTGAATTGAAGCATAATGAATTCCATGGGACATAGTATTTAAAGTGCATATGAAACTTAAATGATTGATGTATATTTTTAAATTCAAGAATCATTACATCCAGAGAAAGTCGTAAAGAAGATTGTACCTGAGTATAATAAATTCGTGTTCTTTGAAGTTGGGGCGACTTCGTTTCATCAGGTAATTTAAAATTCCACGGACAATGTGAAGTATTTCAATAATCCAAATTAAACTTTGAGTTTCCGTTTAAGTATGTTTAATTCTACTTCACGTTTGAATTTAAGGTCAGCGAGATATTAAAAGAAGGAAAATCTCGACTGGCTCTAAGCGGTTGGTTTTATGGCGATCCGCTACCCCGGCCCACAATTACGTTTCCCAATGAGGACGTATCGCACAATGTTTTAGAAAATTTTAAGGATCGCAAGGCAAGTTTCTTCTCTGATTTTATCATAACATTTGTAATTTTTTTAAACTTGTTTCGGTTTCTTTTGCATTTCTTCTAATTTTACGACTTGAAATAATTTACAGGACATCATGGGAAAATTATGCCATGAGGATTATCTCGAGTCCGACATGCAGGAAGAACTCAATAAAGTTTTGTGTGAAGAATCTCAGCTCTTAATACCCAGCTTTCTTCGCACTGATATTTATAAATTAATTTGTGAAAGTATTGTTGAAGCGGATGTATCCAATCCTAATTTTTTCACACGCCGAGGACCAGTTAATTTGGCTCATTTTGAAGAAGCTCTTCATGGTCCTTGTACCCGACCAACCCCTTCAGCAGACGATGACCAACCTACCAGTGATAACACGAACGTTGACACTTTACGTGACCTATTTTACTCGACTGAGTTCCTCACCTTCCTCGAAAAAGTAACGGAATTCCCTTTCACAAGTTTGCAAACAAATGCGGTAGTATCATCCCTTCACAAGTATACTCACGGCTCCTACACCCTGTTAAGAGGCGGTGCAAAGCAAACTGGGCAGCCAAACCCTCTTTCTGAAAGTGAGAAAAAACGAGCAAGTGAAAGTGAGGAGGAAGAAGAAGAGCCTAATTTTGTAGATTTGATGTTCTATATTTCCCACAAGTGGTGCGATGAATGGGGTGGGGAAGAGATATTTTGCATTACGGATGAGGAAGCGCAGCAGCAGCAGTTGATGAGCATTAATCCGGAAGGAAATGCTTTAGCTTTAGCGGTACGCACTAATGGTGTAAACTCTTTCACTAAATATGTCAACTGTTTAGCAGAGGATAACATTTATTTTGTATACAAGATGACGTTTGCGTTTGATGGAAAGTTTGAATAAAGTAATAAACATTGAGACACTAATACAGGTAAACTATTTTAAATCTGGGATTATTATTTGTTTTTCTTTTATTAGCATTCGTATTTCGTTTCATTTTCATTTCAATGTAAACTAAAGTTGCATAGTCGGGTTTATAAAAAGCAAAAAATAAGTATGTAGTCTTATCACACAACGTTTA
The DNA here is from genome assembly GCA_034696905.1 of Lepidocyrtus violaceus. Lineage (NCBI taxonomy): Eukaryota > Metazoa > Arthropoda > Collembola > Entomobryomorpha > Entomobryidae > Lepidocyrtus > Lepidocyrtus violaceus. The sequence goes on from JAQGAI010002245.1 coordinate 5,980, forward strand.
ACGAAGATTACATTAAAATGAGATGACTGACTGATTACGTAAACGAAATGTAAAAAATCTGGTATAAATGGTGGCTAACCAAACATCCATCACTACACACTATTATGATCTTATAACATAAGTAATTAATTTTTCACGATGACTAAAAATAATTTTCTGAAAATAATATTTAACAATAACTCATAACATAACAAACTAAACTCTAAAGAAGTGACACAGCCTACAGCAGTGTTTTACAGCAGCCTACAAAATCATCTTTGTCTATACATTTATTGTGGCGATGAGAAAACTCCACAGAACTTGGCGCATTTAATGCGAATCACAACAGATAATATTAAACCGCGACACAACAGCAGTAAGAGAATGAACACTGCGCTCCAATCAAAAATGAGCTGAAGTTGTTCTGCAGTACATTGACATTTTTAAATAGCTATGTACAAAAATATAACTTTATCAATTAAGCGCTCTTCTCTTGGCTGAACTTGAAAGATCATCATTTTGTTGAGAAATAAAAATAAGTTTTTAACAAGAAGCTTCCTAAAGTTCAATAAACCTAACTTAGTTACTAGTCTAGTCTAAATCTAGCTAATTTTCAAAATATTAGAGTTAGCGGACAACTAACTTCCTAATAGTATTTTCGCCGCTGAGAACACTACCAAGTGTTTAAATAGTACGGAAGAATTTTAAAGAAGAGTGCTCTGGACAGTATGAATGATACTGCTCCCCGTCCATTTTCCAAAACCTTCTTATTGCGCAAGGATAGTGTGCCGCTTGTTTACAGCCTCTTTGTAAACACCCAATTGTTGCCCCGGAACGTTTGCAGACAGTACATGTTTCTTTATCCGCATTCAGCAGAGTTTCTTCCAGTCTTCGGACGGAAGTACCGATAAGGGATAATCGTCCTGCCCACAGCGCACAATCTGACAAAAAAAAGAAAGTGAGTTATGAAAGATTGTTATTAAATTAGTATACGATAATCATTATCCCATCCCTATTTTTAAAATTTAATCAATGCATGCTACTTACCACCATGGAACCACGTTTCACGTTTTGGCGAAGACCCATATTTTGCAGGCAGGTCGGCAAAGTACGGTCCGAACAAATCCCCCAGCTTTTGTGCATGCGGGCACAATTGACAAAAGCTGCATATCCAAGGTACAGCATTATCCGTTGGAAGTTGACCTTTCTCCTAAAATTAGAAAGGAAGGTAAAAATTTAGACATCGTTTATTTTGCATTTACAAATTATCATACTGCAACAAAGATACTGCATAAAGTTGTAGATGAGTTGAGCACGTCAATGTTCTTTTAAACAATTTACCTTCGGTAATCTAGGGTCCGGATCAACATCTTCTTCCTCTCCTCCGCGATAGAATTTGGCCACGCCCCCAAGAACACGGACCGATGGTCCATCCTTCCCCTTAAGATTCTTCTGATTGTCATCTGCTTTCCCTGACTGGATAACCGGAAGTGATTTGGTGAAAACAGTTGGCTTCTTAAACGGTTTCGGTTCCGTCTGATAAGGAAACAGTCTCGAAGTATAGGGCAGTTGGTCTGCCGCCGCTGCTGCTGCAGAAGTGGACGGTACAGGGTCCAAATTTGGAGTAGCAGGGACCTTGGGTTTGCGTTGCCTTTTCTTTTTGGCAGGAGGCTGGCCCGATGTAGAAGCTTCTCCAAGCGTATCTTCCACTTTCACTGTTACGGACTGATTTGCATTGCTTGACGCTTCCATTTTGATCTCTGCCTTTAATGGTCTTTTCCGCCTAGGCTTTGGAGTAGATGTCGCGGTTATCTCAGGAGAAATGGTGGAAACTGAAGGTGCAGCGGTAATATCTGGCGAAGCTTGACTCTTCTTTCGCTTGGGAGATTTCTCTTTCTCCAGTTTTACTTTCCCTTTCAGCTTACTGGAGACGGGAGCGATAACTGGAGACGGAACTGGTTCCGGAATACCCAAACTGGACGCTGTAGGAATCACTGCTGTTTTAACAACTTTCACGGGGGTCCCATGCGTTGCTTGAGGCAGAAAACTAACTGATTGTACAACTGCATCAGTAGCCAAACTAGTGTTTGCAGATGAAGTGGGCTCCACGAGTGAAGCGAAAGTGGGCGCTTTCTTTGACTTTGTTTTTAAACTGGGTCGTCTACCACCTTTTTTAACTGACTTTCTTTTCTTTGAAGAAATTACGCCGAGTTCGGGAGTCACTATTTCCCCACTTAGTGTCGGAGGACCAACGGTCTCCTGTTTAATGCCACTAGTATCATGAGAAAGACGAGAACTTGTTGACTTCCTCCTCCTTCCAGTTTTGCTAGCTTTTGATCTCTTTTTCGGAGATTGTACAGAGTCTGGCGTTTCACTAAAGTCCGTTCCTGGAATTGATTTAGCCGGACTTGAACCTTTACTACTGGGACCACTGCTGCCACTTTTTAGGTCTAACAATGCTCGCGCAACTTCCGCTTCTAAATTAGCTTTTCGTTCTTGGAACTCCGAGGTCTGGCTTGTAGCCAATTTCGATTTCTTTTTTGGGGGTTTCTCAACTTCCAGCTCCGTGGAAGACCTCTTTTTCGCCGCTTTAGTCTGCTTTTTAATCTTGGCGGGTGCTGAGGAAACAGTATTCAACGACTCCGTGGCTATCGGTTCTGGACTTTCGAACTTTCCAGGTGGGGGATGCACAATGGGTGATGATAACGATAGTGGTGGCGACATTTGATGAATGTCGGAAAGACTTGGGGAATGTCGAGACAAATTGGAAAACTCTGGTGAGCGCACGATGTCACTCAACACTATTGACACTTCACTGTACTCCTTGCTCAATGAGCGTGAATCTCTGCGATGCGGTTTTGCAGCCGCTTTTGTCACCGTTGTTGGGGTTGCGACAGCCCCTCCTCCCACTTCCTCAGACTTCAGTTTTACAGGTGACTCTGTACCAGTTCCGTTGGTACTTGCTTTGGCACTGTTTTGAGTATTGACGGGGCTCATAGCAGAAGAGCGACGTCTTCGTCCAAGGACAAGATCTTGAGGGGGACTAAACACGAACCCGGTTGCTACCTTGGAATCATCATCTGTCGCAATGGAAGCTGAGGAGCCGGTCGCTGTCAAATCGGAGGAGTCAAAGTGGTACGGATCTTTCTCCTGTGGTACTTCCACTTTCTTTTTGCTTGACTTTTTGGGTTGCTTCGGCTGCTTATTTTCCAATTTGGCTTTCCCTTTCTTTTTCTGAGTATTTGGAGCCGGTGTCGGTGGCGTTGCTGCTGGGATATTTAAAGCAGATGTTGGCTCCTGCTCCAGAGTTACGTTTTGTTTGGATTTCTTTGACCCCTTCTTTTTACCTTTTTGCTGAGTTGGTAGCTTGTTTTCTATCACTTGATCTTCAGCTATAACTTCAGCCACCGGGGCAAAAATAGACTCTTCGAGGTTTTCTTCAAGTGCAGCTGAATCCGGAACTGACTGAATTGGAGCTAAACCATTAGCTTTCCTTCCCTTTTTCACGTACGGCTTCTTTTTCTTTCCTTTTCCCTTTGGGATTGGTGCCGGCAACAGCGGCTCTTCTGATACAGCAATACTACTCTCGCCTTCAACTGGGATACCATTTTCCTCCGGAGGCATAAGCGGCTCCGCAATCTCAACGGAAGCTTTTGATTTGACCGGAGCTTTCTTTGATTTGGACTTCTGTTTAGAGAATTTCCCCTTCCCACGCTTAACTGGATACATGGGAGTCTTCTTTTTCTTTCCCCGTTTGATATTGTTGGCTAGAACAACGCTTATACTGCTAGGCTCAGTTGGAGTTTCAAATGAAATATCTGATGGAGGAAGGGTGACAATGGAAGAGCTGCTCTGATTAAACGTAGGGGATGCAAGGCTATCCCTATCTGTGGAACCCGAGACGGAGCCCGACTTTCTCCTACTCGTCCGTTTCCCAACTGAGGAGAGAGATCTATCGGAATCAACCGATGCCCTTGGTTCCCCAATGCCCTTCCGTGTTCCTCTTAAATGTTCCGAAGATTCCGTGGACTCCTTGGAAATCTGTCGAGTTCTTTTGACAGGCGGTGGACTAAGATATTCATTTTCTAGCTCAAGTGATTCATTCAAGTTTTGTTTGCTCCTGCCGGGACGAGTGCTACTCCCTCTCACTTTCTCCACTTTCTCCGTGACTTTCCTGGGGCTGCGTCCTTTGGGACTGGTGAGGGGTGTTGTGACTGGAGCCGCCACGTCCTTTTCCCTTGATCTGGAAGCTCGTGGAGATCTTTGGGTTGAACTGGTGGAGGCGGGTGTTGTACTTTTTTCCTTGGCTGCCCTTGGACTCGAGACTCGCAATGGCGGACTTTCATTTTGCTTTGGAGACCTGGATCTTAATCTTGGTAAGCCTTCTCGCTCTTCCGAAGCATCAGCGTCTTTCACAGGGGATACTGAAACTTTCTTTGGTGACGCTTTTTTGTTATTCTTTGGGATTGGAGTAGGAAGTGAGTCCACTTCTGGAATGTCTTCCGCTTGTTCGGACTTCTTCCCTTTCTTTCTGGACTTCCTCGATGGTGATGTAGTGACTGGGGCGATATAATTTTCTGCAACTGATTTTGCCGTCTGCTCGGTTATCTCTGAGGTTTCAATTGGCTCCGTTGTAACTGTGTCCGGAGGGGAAAAGCTGGCATTTGGCGATGTCTTTGCACTTGCACGCTTCTTTCCCTTTGTGACGACCGGTCCTACGGGGATTTCATCTTGGGCTGGGGTTGGGGTTGGATCAGGTAATAAATCTGAAGAATCTAAAGGGCTGAGATCATCAGTGGCTTTCTCCAGATCACTAGCATCAGTTACAACTTTTGATGGCCATTTTCTCGAACCCTTTGCTCCTTTCCGTTTGGGTGAAGTCTTTTTCCGAGACTGAATTGCTTCACTTCCCTCGAATTCCGCTATTACTTCGCTGGAGTCTGCTACAGATACAGGAAGAGTCGATATGGTTGAATCAACTTCCTCCATTGGAAAATAGGATACTATATCCACTGATTTTTTCCCTTTCTTTACTGGAGTCGCTTTCTTCCCTTTCCCTTTCGTAGTCGGGGGAGCGACCTCCTCGGGAGGTGCGTCTTTCCTTGGGCGACCAATTTTCTTCCCAGATTTGGTATACCCTGGTCGTCTCACATTTGAGGGAACGACCTCTTCAATCGTGTCGTTTGATGAGAGATCTGGATTTATTGCTGATGATTGATTGACAGTCAAAGAGTTTTCCTCGGGTGAAACAGGTTGAGTTTGTGACTTCTTCCTCGGGGCCTTGGGAGTTCTACCTTTCCCTTTTGGTATGACTTCTATTGACTCCATCTCGACTTCCTTCCCAATCCCCCCTCCTCCATCAGAGCTAACGTCGGATGTCTGGCCGTTTGGAGTAGCTATGTGCTGCTCCTGCATGAGCTTCTTCATGCTTGCTTTGGTCCGAGCACCTTTCTGCATGTTCTATAAGAAACAATGAAAACAACAATACAAAATTTGTTAAATAGTGTACACAATACAATACATAATACTCATGTTCCAAATTAAACGCAGTTAATTTTTGGATACATGTTTTATTGCACATTCCATTCCATGGGAAAAGTACACGTGCTTCAAACACAGCATAAACACAAGGACAAATAAGTGCAAGCGCTTTTTCACAACATTTCGCACTTCTGCTATATGCTCGCGAGTTATTCCTATTCCTAAACACCTGCAATTGTGCATCGCATCAATGTGATTTGAGCTACGTCTCATGTTTTGTATAGGTGTATGTAACTTTCCCTTCAGAATAATTACTGACATTACCTAATTCGGAGGTCGAAGAATTATTTTCACCGAATCGAGGATTTTCAAACGATACAGTTACCGAGTCAAATATAGTTAGCGTATTACACTTACTTACACTCCAAATCAAAATACTAAAATTAATATAAAACTCAGAATTGCGAGTTAATTTAACTTCAGAATGGCACAAGCAAACCACCTTAGAGTAATGAGAAAGGATACTCTAAGCGAACCACCTAATTTAATTAATTAAGTCACATGTAATTCTCTTCGGCATAACCGAAACAATGGATAATGAAATGAAAATTGTGATAAAACATTTATAACTTTAATACAAATCATGCTCACTTGCTTCCTTCGCTTCATCTTCAGTCCTCCCTCCTTTCCTTCCCTTACTTACATATGAATAGTCAATATAACAGATAAACACTCACTCAGATGCCAAAACAGATGAAGATCCTGTTATCTTTCTCATTCAGCTGGACTACTTTTTCTCGAAACAATTTGACTCAAACTCAATGTAATTAGGAGATAGAGATGTTTATATGCAAACGCATTGCGAATTGCGAAGTACTAAAAAAAACATTTTTACAAAACAGCTTTTCTCACACGATCAGTTCACCTGCTCCTTTTCCCTCTAGTTATGTAATGTAATGCAGACAACAATTCGAATAACACTGAACAGAGCTCGAGCTCAACTCTTTTTCATTCCTCCTCCCTCCAAGCAAGTGACTCTGTTTGTCTGCTCTGCAGTTTCAACTTACAAGCTCTCGACTGAAACTCGATTTCATTACTGTAAACCAATGCATGTGGAACTGTGGAACCAACACATACGCTGCCCTGCTAACGGCGCTTATGCTGCGCTCATATCCATATATTCCACTCTCAAAACATTCTCAACTAAGATTTCATCTCACCGGTCCAGCCCTCCAGTGCTACAAGCTCTACATGAACAC
>JAQGAI010002246.1:0-12692 GCA_034696905.1 Lepidocyrtus violaceus
GAACAAAAAAAAACCCAAAAAATCATAAAAATATCTGGCCAAACATTGTCCACATCTCCTTCAACCCTTTCCCCCAAAATGAAAAGATGAATGACTGCCGATAACATGACTGTGCAATTGCTGCTGCTGATGATGATGAGTTCAATCCTTCATCAATGCGATGCATTTTTATGTTCAGGGACAAAAATAGTACCTTCCTGAAGTGTCATTGTAAGTTTGGAACAGCAGCGCACATGCGACAGATGACAATGGTCGGTAAATAACCATTCATACTTTTTCGTACTTGCCTATATTTTTTTCCCGAGAAAAATAAATAAAAGATAAGTAAATCTGTGTGTGGATAATAAAGCCATGCGGCGAGTGGAGCAGTTGCCAGTTGTTCAAAACTTCTCATCATCCATGCAAATGCATATAGCCCATGTCATTTAAGGTATTTTGCATTTTGCTCCGGAGTGGAACGCATTGAAGCTGCGCTGGAACAATGAAATCTCATAATTTTTCTACAAGTGAGCAATCTGTTTCGGTCTTCACTTCACACGTTTGTGCTTTCCGCATTCATATTCAAAATGATGCATAATAAAATAAAATGTCAAAAAAAAATCTGAACTGAAGAGCTCAACTGAACACGCGCTTGGCTTACACACAAAAGATTGAAAAAAGCAAAAATAGTAGTTATGCTTATGTTAATAGTGCTCAGGTCATTCCTACGCAATTCCAGATAAGGAATATTACCACCAACTACTAACCATACCACCTTCATCTCATTCTATTAAAAACATGAGGCAGGCGGCGGCGGTAGACCCTGAACGATTTCTTATGAAAATGAAGATAAATATGCTTGTGTGTGTGTGGTATTATTGATGGGAATAACATTTTGCTATTTTTTCTTGGTGACAATTTGTCTGAAAACTTCAGCAAAACACTTTTTTTAGCTGGCTTTGGCTCAAATTATTATTATCCATTCAAATTTATGTATCTCATCGAAAAAATGCTAATGCTCCTGTGGCATGTGCTGATATTTGAAGATGTCAAAAACGTTGGACGTGTTACTTAATCCCAGAGATCATTGCATCAAGTCATCTCAAGGTGAAGCCATGCATAGCCAAAGACAGTGCTCAAAACCAATACAGAGAGAGCGCGTGAAATTTTAATAAATGAATTGAAATTTATTCCTTTTGCAGGGATCCAATTCTAGACTGTTCTTTCATCCACTTCCTAAACCTCATAGGTATTTTATTGGGATGATGATGAATTTCCAAGATTACAATTTACATGTTACGTATGAGATATACGGAATGTGAATGTTTTAACTTATCACTTAAAATATTGGAACTAAAACTAGATTTTAAGAGTTCGGAGAATTTCAAGCTGCTAAATTATAAATTTAAATTCCGGGGTCGACAACTCAATTTTAATTCCCATTTCAACGCATCATCATAATCTCTTCTATATGTACTTTACATAAGTGATAATTTTTATAGACATATTTTCTCCTGAATGGTGACAAGTTATATTATGTATGCTACAATTTATTACAGGCAGAGCAGGACAAGCCTCCGTGATGTTTTATTTCGTGTTTAGTCTGATGTATGAAAAAAACTTACGATTGTATCTGGATACTGCGTAGATAAATTGATTTTATTGTGACATTTTACAGAGTTATTAAAAGCGTATCTAGAATTCATCGTTCTGCTGGTCATCCGGTCTTAATTATTTTCCACAAAATATAAAAATGAAATTTGGTCTGGATCATTTTTTTATTCATCAAATCATTTATGCTTTAGAACTACTACGCATATTTTCTCAATTAATCCTTTTCCAAACTATTGACCATTCAATTAAACCAAATCGCTTTTTAATCTTTTTATCATTACTTTAGCCAGTCTGGATTTTACAGAATCGTCAACAATATCATTTGTCTGTCAACCTGTTTTGGTATTGAACAGAAAAATCCAATGGATTATCCAATGTGACTTGCTGATAAGAACCGGAAACTGAACTGTGATAGGCAACCTTATGTTATCTCATGATCAAAGAAATGAATGCATGAATACGCACAGTATAGTCATTCATTTCAATTCAAAGCGAACCATTTTATAATTTTTTTCTACGCTTCAGTATCATTCAATTTACTTGTCCGTTCTCCAAGCTTTAATCAGTTGTAAAGACGCAGGAAGGGGCAGCATATTATTATGCATTGTTGCTCGGATTGATTACCTGTTTTTTACTTTCGATATTACCTGCTTCATATTTTTTCAAATGAGTTATTCATGGTTTTTAATTGAACAAGATAAAAAGCTTCCTGTCAATCCAATCCTATCTCAATAAAAAAAATTAAGGCTAATATTTTTGTTGACTCTGTTTTGTGATGAATAGAAAGAAAAATGGAGGTAAAAAAATACCTTTTCATGATGATGATAGGAGGAGGGCGTTACGTTTGAGTCATTTAGTAATATGGACTCAATTCATGGGGGACGGAACTCAAAATGATAAAAGATTTTTATTGAAAAGAAAGGATCTCCTTTTTATCATTGGGTCTTGTGGCTTGGCTTGTCTGTGCTGCTGAGGCTGAGGTGACTCTTTCCCCTGCAACAATAAACAACTATGGCCATGAATGAATCATTCATGGACTAACTGCGACTAAACTGGGAAGAGATGATGAAATGATGTTGTTCGTTACATGGGATGATGATGATGATGCTGCTACATCAGCCATATTACCCATTTCCCATTCATAATGCCAAGCAAGCCAAGCCAGGCAAGTACTAAAAAGTTATTCATTTGTCACCCGACTTACGTACATTTTAAGTTCACCCTCATCATCCCATCCCATCCTATCCCTGCCCACAAACTTCACACAATAATGCAATCCTCGGCAATATGGCAGCAGCATCTCCCTCCTCTCCTCGCCGACTAAAAAAGATGCTCATACTTACTTATGGCATATGGCATCATCCAGAAAGAAAAAAAAACGGATCACCATCCATTCTTCAACCTTATCCTATCCTCGGACTTGGATTGGAACAAGCTTTAGCTTGTGCACAGGTTTTACCTACTTAAGTAAATAGATATAGACCATACAGAAAAAAAATATTTTATTTTACTTCATCCCCCCTTTCCTCTCTCCGATAACTCATTCTCCTCATATGAATCATATGCAAATGCTCCAGCTCTTCTGGTCATCCTTACATGGCTGTGTTGTGTATATGCTTAATTACATGACATTCGAAGATAGCTTGGCTGGCCGAAGGATAATTATTGCCGAGAAATGTGCTGTACATTGCGTCTCACTCACAATCAGTTCTACTTGCCCCTTTTCCATTTTTTACATCTCATTTGGAAGGAAGATTCATCCTTTGCATATTCTATGACGAGAGCTTCCACTTGACAAGGGATTGACAAGACGCTTCTGTGCTCTTCTTCTACACACCAGCCACAATTTATTCAATTTGTTTACGTTGTGGTTTGGGTTATTTCGCTTAATGTTCCTCCAGCCACTGTGGATAAATAAGTTACATCTTTTGAACGCATAAGAACAAGGAAGCTGAAGAAAAGTCCAGTGAAAGAAGTCATTTTGGAATCAGTGCAACAAAAATAAGAAAAAAAATGCATTCACTTCATTGTTAGTGAGGAACAATTAAAGCCACTTAACTGAGGAATGAAAAAAGGGGTAGAAGGGACAACTTGAGAAAACTCTAAAATTTGACACTGTTTTCCCTTTGTTTGGAAAGTGTTGGTTGGCTCTCCGCCTCTTTCTCCCCACAACCTACATTGAAATTGAGTTTTCTACGCAAGAATCACTTTTCTTACAAGACGGAAAGCCAAGTTCATTTATCAACTTCACAAATCAAGCTATTGACAGCAGTTTCCAGTGATCGGGATCATTAGCGGTAAGTTTATGAAATTGGAGAGCTCTGTTCTGTTTTCCATTTTTACCAACATCATCATATACATAAGCCCATGCAATAATATATAATATTTGTTCATTCCAATCCACTTCACATATTTTTTTTTCTGTTGGCCAAATCCGCTTTTAGTGTCTGTCCTGATTTTACACTTTCATGGAAAAAACTCTTTCAAGTTATATACCTAGAAGTAGAAATTCACTTTAAATTTGATTACGACATAAATTTCTAAAGTGATGTCGGTGGCGGTGTTCACTTTGAGAAAATTGCTTCTTCTATCTTATCATACTCGACTCAAAATTAACACTTGGGCTGTAGTTTGCAAAATGACAACCAATCCAATCCAATAGATACAAATCTTGATCTCGATCTCAAGTCTGAAATGTTAAGTAATGGAATGACGGATTTTGTAGTATTGAAGAAAGCTGCATAAAATCTGTGGGTCAACGTTACGCACATTTGTTTTTCAACAACAGCTCAAAGCTCCCTCCTGTCAAAAAGGCATCCCTCATCATGTCAAATCATAATTGATAGCTATATGAACTATCAATTTTTGACTATGAAAACGATTTCAAAATTATCAGTTTTATTAGTTGTGGGGAACAAAGTACAATTCTTAAAAAAAAGGTCAACACTCAGCTAGGTTGTCGCTCTTAACTCATGTCATCTTCTTCAATTCTCTCATGGAATTTTTTACGTAAAGCAATATAGCAAAATTGATAAAAATTCAGTGAAAACATTTACGAAGAAACGAGAATCGCATCTTGATCATCTAATTTTAATATTTTTTTTTGTGAAATTTTATTCTTTACTTGAAGAAGAAAGTTTCGAATTTGTCGGCAATCGACAGCCATCCGGCGAGCAATGGCAGTACGCACATGCTCAGCTCAGCCTCGGATATTCGTCAAGATATATGGCATGTCGCAATCCATCTATTACGACATTTTTTATGTTATTTCTGCATCCCCTGCGTTTCAGAATAAAAATGGAATCTAATTACATATTAAGTGACCTTTTTACATCATCGTCAGAGGGAAGAAGAGTTCAGTCACATCATCATCGCTCAGCTCTTGTTTAACAAATAAATATTATTTTGGAATGCTAAATGTCATGTAGAATAAGCTATTACGACAAGAAGCAATATAGTCACTCTCATACGAAAAGTGTTAAAAAAATTAATCTCCATTTACTTGCCACGTTTTTACAACAATGCTATGCTACATATTACTTACATTAGACAGTCCAGGTGCTACTGTTTCCAATTTTTTTTTCTTCAACAAAAAAAATCTAAAGAAAGCGGATCATTGAGACGGAACAAGTTGTTGAAGATGGTGGTGTGGTGGGGCCAAAACAAATTCAAACTCGAAGAAAGAAATATGATGGGTACCTCTTCCTGAAAGGGGCTAATGCAATGATTTATAATACTTTTTCCCTTCTCTCTCGTAATGTGGTTGACTTCCACTTCCATGAATCCAATCTATTTTTACCAATCGTCAATAAAAGTTGGGAACATGAACATATATGTAAGTCGAGTTGTTTTTGTTGTAAAAAAAGGCTCCCAACTTGATTTTAATCCTTTTCCTGAAACTAGAGCATTCTCTTCTGCGCTAAGCTAAGAACAATGCACTCTGCAATGCATCCATCCATGCTAGCTTTCATATGAGCTGAGTTGAACGTTATGAGTTGTTGGGTGTCTTCAGGATAATAATATGTCACAATATAATATAATACAGATATGACCTGGTCGTTACATCTTTTTCTCTCTCCATAAAAAGTTGATTTGAGTTTGGGCTTTTGAGAAAAAAAAAATCCAAGCCAAAAGCTACGCACGTATCATGAGAGATGGGTATTGATGTGTCCATCGTTTTCTCTTACTTTGTCTGATTTAACAAGAAGTGTTGGACATTTGGGAGATAAAAATAAAAATTCTTGTTAAAAACTTTTCTTCTCCCTATTACCTCATGCTGTTTGAAAGCTGGGTGGAATGACCTTCTGGTGACAGGGCTTCAGTTGCTGGAAAAGTTTTTCGTTTTGCGTTTAGCAGCATTTTACATAATGTCTGAAACGTATTTATCATAAACATGTGTCATATGCGTGCATAATCAGTTGTGTAGTCCAAACCATATACCAACTCAACTTCAATCTCGTCCTCGTTTATGAAAATGGACGGACTCGGATATATTATTGTGCCCTATGAAAAAATGCTTACGTGTGGGTAATAATGGCCAGGCAGGTCGCAGGTATGTAGTTTTGTGATTTATGCCTTTTTAATACGCTCCATCAAACCTTCCTTCAAGAAATTGGAACCTTTTAAAAACTCATCCTCGTAATATATATGCAGCCATGTTAGACAGAATTAGAGTTTGTGTGCATAACTATTACATGACGACATTCGTATGGGTTAGACATGTTATTATTCATGAGTCTTTTTAAATATTTCTTCCTGAATGCTTAACTCATTTTTTTCATAATTCATATGAGTTTACAATCCAGTTATATTTGTTGGTAAGTAGGGCGAATCGAATCTACAATCTTCAAGGTTTAATTATTTTTTAATGGAGGGGAAGAAGGGGCAACACGAGAAATTGTTAGAGTAGGAGAAATGAGCTGGCATTTGAAATTGGTTGATGAATTGAAATTAACTCAAATGTCTGGATAAGTATAGTTGGTACTTATTTAACATTTATCACGTCTCCGCCCTACGGCGACATAATCAACTCATCATATCATCGCCACGATCATCCTTATTCTGTCTGTGTGTCCGAACTGAACAAATTAACAAAAATTATCATCATCATCATCAATTTTGCCTAATACATATGATAAAGATGCTCTTCTAGTGTATATTCACGTAAAAGATAAGATGTTGTGGTTATCTTCATGTGTGCTACATTGCATGGACTTGTGTTCTCCTAGGAAAGTGGATGAAGGGAAATGTGAACTCGACATTTGCATATTGAGCAAGGTGTCATCCATCCCTGTTGTTGTGTCATGGATCAATCATCCATTCAATCCAAATACATATAACGTATGTACCGAGAGCAGATATAGCATCCTCCTCATCCTCACCAGTTTCTAGACTTGAGGGAGCTTTTTATAGCAATTTGCAGAAGAGACGATATCATTATCATCATCATAATGTAATCATTATCACTACTTATACGACATATGCGCATATCATCATCATGTGAGTTCAGTTCGGTACCTTCTTAAACCTTGCTTGTCCTTCCATGCCTTTGCATTTCATTAGCATTTTATTCCTAATGTGTGGTGGCAGCAATAGCGAATCAAGCACATGCGATATGATACATAAATCAAGGGTTAAAGTAGTAAGCCTACCTATTCCTTACTTTTTTTTCTACTAAAAAGATAGATAGTACTCGTTTGTATGGCTATTTGGGTATGATAGTTGCATACGTAACATGTACAGAAGTTTATCATTTCACAGGCAGACGTAATACTAAGCTACGCATTGCTTTCCTTTCGTTTCCTCCTCAGCCAGCTCGGTATAGAACATGGAGCCGTGATTTGGTTGGTTGAGCGGAGCACAGGCCTGTTGGGTGTCCTTTTCCAGCTTCTTCGGCCTAACAAAACTTGAAGGTGGGCTTTCATTCCGACGCAGTGACTTGCTAGCGGTGGGAGGATTACCGAAAAGCTCTTCCTTAGCATTCTACTCCCTTCTTACATCAGTTTCCCTTCATGTTGAATACGCAACGCAACTACTTTTACACCGACTCGACTCCATTGCGACGATGATGTAACCGTTCCAGGGAGAGACTTCCAGGATCAACTCATAGTCATATTCCATTCCATTCCACAAGCAGGGATTCCATTCGTCAGTGAGTTTTGTTCCTTGTGAAAAAGAAAACAGGAGAGAAAACATCCTCCGGATCTTCTTGTTTTGTTTCTTGTTTGTAAAAAATTAGTTACGCAACGTTTTTCCAAACATTGCATTGACGGAGGAGACTTTAGGTAGCTGATTTTGTTTTGACGCTGATCATTCCCCTCCTTCTGGAGGCTCCTCGGGTTCTAGTCATTCCATTCCTGTTGTCATTTGTGTTGTTGTGATTCGTTTGAATTGAATCGACTTTTTTGGCTGGAAAAACAGTGGATATGGATGTTTGTCAATCATAATTTTTGGTAAGATTGGATCATTTTCGTTGGCTTGTCGTTTGTTAAATACATAGTTAAGTTAATGAATAATTCATATATACGTAGTAAGGTTTGCAATGTCATTCACCAGCAGAAGATTTAGGTTTGAAATGGGCCGGTTAGCTATTATTATTATGCTACTATAATAATTTCTGACGTGATTCCCAGCTATTTTTTTCCGTAGTCTCAGATTGCCCCTTGACCCATCCAGCTACTATATGCTATTTGGTTTGTTGTTGACGTAAATGTTTGTGGATTGAATTGAATCATGTTATTCGTTGACGATGTTATCTTGATAGGGATATCCTGCGCGTCGGTGTCTCACTCTCCGCATTTTCAATCAGGGGAAAAAATCTTTGAAGACATCTGTGCAGCATTAAAAAGGCTGAAGACTTCTCGAAACTTGAATTCGATTATCTTTCCATTGCACTGCCTCCTGGGGCTCGTGCTGGAATTGGTAATACTTTAGTTATCAGGAATTATGTTATCTGGCTAGCAAGTTCATTAATAGCCATCAAACTATTTTGATTTTATAAATTAGTGTCTCCCGGTCGGTCTTTCCCGTCTCCTCCCATCAACTCCGATCATCAAATGTGAAGTTAACTCACGTTGCATTGCTTTTATAAATTTATCGTCAATGTCTGGGTGGCCTGACCTTTAGCTTCCAATTCAAATTAAATTAGCTAACTTTTGAAGTTGAATTTGTAATGGTAGGATGAAATAGTTCATTAAAAGTTCAGGAGCTGCTGCTGGCTTCAAAAAATTGAAGGTGATTCAAGCATCCGACTAAAAAATGAGTTCATTGAATTTTTCTGGGAAGGACAGAATCCGATCGCTAACTAATTCAAATTCAAAGAGATAATTTGTAATTCAGTAGACCAACAGTAAATTAGGTAGAGAGATACAAATTGAATTTATATTGCTGCCATTCTCTAATGCCCCATGCAAATTACATACAGGTGAGGGATCTGAAGCTAAATATGACGCAGTTGACATTGATATGCTGTTGTATTGCTGCGGCTCCAGCTCCCGCATATTTATGTTATGTAGTACAACAAAAGCATATGACTGGGACGATTACGCAATCTCCCCTGATCTGATATGGATCATATACATATCATCCAATTCTTCAGTCCGTTCTAATCTAACCCCCTTCTTGTTCTTTCATTCCAGCCCATGTGAAGCTTCAACACGGACGACTTCGACTACTCCAACTAACTCGACAAAGTGAACTGGAAGGAAGGGGAGCTTACCTGATAAAAAACTGTTTGATCCAGCAACAGCCAACTCTCCTGTGAACCGTAACATATTTTTCTTCCACCCTTATTAAAATGAGATCGGAGACCACCTCCTCGTCCCAGTGTCAACTCGACATTGACACGACAAGCAGCAGTGGTGGTGGTGTCGGAGGCAGAGCAGACTCTCCCCTCGATTTCTCAACCAAGAAGAAGTTCAAGCCGGAGCCGTTATCCCAAGTGCGACCGCGATCCGAGTCCGCCACATCCGACCTTGAAGATAGTCCGGATTCCCCGTGCAGCCGCCTGCGGAACATCCTAAGTATGAAGTCACCTCTGAACCCGGAAGACATGGCTGGGACCATCCTCAACCTTTCCAAAGAGTCCCCGTTGTCCGCCATGTGGTGCAAGTCGGAGAGCCAGCTGAGCAGCAGCAATAGTAACAGCAACAACAGCAGCTCCAGTTCCCCTCCCTTGAGTGAGCTCCATCATCCCCTTCCCCATCAGCATTCCACCCCCACAACAGCGTTCCTCCAGTCGAATTCTCCCCGGCTGGCAACCATCCCTTTGAGCATGGGTGCTTCCATCCCGACGCTGGTCAGACCGATGACGGTGGAGGGATCATTGGGAAGTCGGAATGGTGGTAGTGGTGGTGGAGGAGGAGGTGTGGGATTGCCTCGAAATTCTAGTAATGAAACCAACTCCATCGTCCTGCCCTCCTGGGGGAGCGTTGTGTACAGTCCGAACGTTAGTCCTCTTCTGAATCCGTCGGTTACTTCAAATGGTGAAGGCCACCACCACCCCTTGTCCTTTGACACTAGTCCTTTGTTCTCTCATCATATTGCTAGTGGAGCCGGAAGTCCTTCACTGCCCTTCCACCCCGGTCTTTCACTGCCCCAGATGCCTAACAATGGGACTCCTTCCGGTAACAACAAGGGGAGGGTCACCCGTCCTTTCAAGGTAACTCATTGTTTTAAAATATTTTTTCTATTCATTCCAGTTTCTCTGCTCTAATCCCTGTTCTGGGGCAAAGTGAAACTACTTTCACTTGACTTGCTTTCTTTTTCATTTCATATCTATTCATTTTTCTCTTCCGCCCACAGGCATATCCCAAAGATCCTCTTTCTTTCTCTTCCGTGGGATTGTATGGATTGCCGCTGGGCACTGCTCCAGGAACCACGGAAGCAGTCATTCACCAACAGTCTAATCAAGCTTATGCCGAATTTCGTAAACAGATGCTCACCAGCTCCACGTTCGGGAAGTGCAGGAGGTCCGCAGGACACCGGAACAACTCTCCCTATCCCAGCATGGATCCCATGGATGGGCACGACACTTCGGATCATGGTTCCATATCCATGATGATGAGGGCGAATGACAGTGGCTCCGCTTCCGACGACGGGAACTCCCTCACCAACGGGAAGAACAGACTTGGGAAAACTGAGCAGCAGGTAAAATAACCAAAACCAATTTATTTATGTATTTTTATTTAACTTTACTAAATGATGATTAATTAATAATTTCTCTCTTGCCTAACCTCCAGATGAAGGACGAAGCCTACTGGGAACGAAGACGCAAGAACAACGAAGCCGCCAAGAGATCTCGGGACGCTCGCCGCGCCAAAGAAGATGAAATCGCCATCCGGGCGGCATTCCTGGAGCAGGAGAATTTGAAGCTCCGATTCGAAGTGTGTGCACTTAAAAGTGAAACGGCAAAGTTGCGCTGTATGCTGTACAGTAGCTAAATTAAATTAAAGCCAAGTTGTGTGGCTCCTTCTCTGTAATTTCTTTCTAGTATTTTTGATGCCAGTTTAATTAAATATAGCTATAAATGACACATAATCACCTATTACTTATTATTATTGTTATATAATTAATGTATTTTTCTGTTACTGTTTTTTATGGTTCCCTATTTATGTTAAACAAATGTTCACTCATTTATATAGTTGGTGAACTGAAGCTTGAATTGATTATATTATTAATTATAGTACCAAAAAATAATCTCATCTACCCATGAAACGCATGGGTAGCTAGATAAATATGTGACTTGAGTTGTTTTGGAATTGAAGAAAATGTCATGTTCCATTCCAATTATATTATTGACCTCAACCCGACTACGCTCTTTATATCGACGGTGTAAATAACAAATAAGTTTAACTAATGTACTGTAAATTAAAATTATAACTATTGTCAACTTGTGGCTCCTCTTCGGAGTCTAAATTAACTTGATATTGATATGATATTAATGATGATTGTTATTTGTCAGTAGGAAAAAAATGTGTATCTCCCCCGACCTGTGTTGTTAACATAATTTATCTTCGACTTGCCCTACATATATTATAGTTGCAATATATATTTAAAAATTAAATAATATATGAAATAATAGTAATAAAAGGACAAACAAAAGTTATAATCAAATTATAATGTTAGTCTGGTCTTCCTTGCGACTTTGGAGTCCCTAAAACGAGCTATAAAATTAATGTAACCCGTTTGGATGCATAACCAATGAATTGGTGGGATGTCGTGCTTCGTACTGACATCCAGATTATGTGTCAATGAGCATCATGCATAAATAATGAAGTCAGAGAAAATGTTCAGTCTTCTCAACCCTGCCCTGAAAACTTTAACCTTTGATGACAGCAACACAGTAACAGCTAGGCTTATAAAATATTTAAGAAAATGAGATTGAACTTTTGTAAATTGGAAAAATTCTTCTGGTCAAATGACAACTGCACTCTGGATACTTAACGGCTTCGGCTTCCACTGGCATGTGCCAACAATCAAACCGGAGCAGTCGGTAAAAAGGTGTGATATGAATTGGTATTCTTGTGCTTGGCAGGGTGGCTTTCGGATTTCTTTTCAGTGAATTTCCTTTTTTACATTCACGATTCTCCAGCGAAGAAGGAAAGGATCAACGATAATTTGTTTCATGACAGGTATGTATATAAGTACAAAAACTTGGGATATCGAACACTTGCACCCTTATCGTGTCATATTGTTGTTGTATTGTAAATATCTAATCCTTGATTATGGTTATGTTAGTTATGATGTTTTATATTTCTTTCTGTTGTGTGGGCTCTATATAATAATGATGATGTTGTGTTGATGATGATGTGACGGTGCGGTATCAGGCGGGCATTGATTACGTTTTTTTCCCTCTCCTTCTTACACCCAGATTGCTCACTAGCACGTAATTCGTGGAGGTTGGGACAGGTGTGCATAACTACATTTCCCTCAGCCTGGTTGGAATGGAATGAAAAACGCAATGAGCTGACTGACAAGGGAACTATTTCATCGACTAATCTCAGATTTCCTTGAAACTTTTGCAGTGAATTCGTGTCTATATGAAAGTAAAAATCCACCTGGTCCGCGGTCTCCATGGCCACTGTTGCCATAGTTACAGG
>JAQGAI010002247.1:0-12691 GCA_034696905.1 Lepidocyrtus violaceus
AACAAATCGTTTTTTTTTTCACTATAACTGGTACTGGTGGCATTATTAATTAATTATTTTTTTTATATAAGGAGTGTGCATCATAATATTGATCTGTATGGAAGGCTGGAATACATTCTCTCCGTAGTAAACCTTGCTCTGCTCAAACCAAACCAAACATTTACAAACTAACAATGAGCTAACAATAATAAGAGTAGATGATGATCAACATAAATTACACAATTATATTATGATGATTAATTTACAGAATGCTAAAAATGGAGTCGGACTATTCCTATGTACAGCAATAAACAGGTTGAAAACATAATACATTGTTCAGTTAAACTTGTTAAGTAATTTGTAAATTATAAATACAATCTTTTGTAGTATAGTAAGCCATACACGTTTTGATTTTAACTTAAAGCACACAAACGGATCATTAATTAGAGTACACATGCACTGCACTGGATGGGATGGAGAGTCCATCTTAGAAACTGAAAGATAATTGGGAGGCGGGAATGACTGGTTCGAAATAATAATTAGTTATAATAACAACTAGCCACAATAACTTAAACCTATGCTGGATTTGTAGTAAATAAGAGTCCGATCCTGATTCTATTATTGACACATAGTATTTTAATTAACTGGAACTGCTCGTAGCAAACTCCTGGCAGCCTTTTACATTTGCTTTTGCTTGAGGACAGCTAATACAAAACAACTTCCACTTCACCATCAACTCAGAAGAAAGAAGAACAATAATTTTTGTCGAATTTTGAGCAAGTAATAGTTATTGTGAAAAGTTAAATGTTATAATAATCTTACTCCCTCCTATCATCTAACTCACATCCCAACTCATTGCAATTTTTGAGTGGGTCTTTGCTGACGCTGACGACAGTGACATAATAATAAATGGGAGCTAAAATTAAAATCCTTTCCTTGGTTAGTCATTCATTACAGATTATTGTTATCATTCGAGAATTATTTTCTTTTCATTTTACAGGGCAAAGAGTGATAGAACCGCACCGAAATATCCGCCTGACTGAATCATGAAATACATTACAGTGGTAGATTTTTGATTAAAATCTGATGTAGAAAAGATTGGATATAAATAGTAGTTTACAAGTCGAGCATAATTGTAGTTGTAATACATTTCACATTTGTGTCTGTATAATATTGGGTATAGTATTGTATAGTATGCATCTGTATGGAAGTTTTAAGCGTTTGTTCAGAGTTCAGAAACACGCTGAAATGGGTTGTTTGTTGGTGTGGCAGAAAATACATAATATTCTTCTAGTTGGACATTGGATATTTAAATAGTTAAATATTGATACGAGGAGCAGAGACTGCTGCAAGTACCTTCTTTTGTATTCTCTCTGTAATCTATGTACAGTTTGGTTTGTTAATTGTAATTATTAATTATTGTCCGTCCCTTTTGTGGCCTGTCTTTTCTGGAAGGCGGCTGCAAGGTCCTTTTTCAAGTCCGCCTTGGCCCTTTGGTCCGACAATGGCTGGACTGACCTGAGTCCATTGACAATGTCACGGGTTTTCCCAAAGTAGATGTCGTTGAGTGTGCTCCGGATCTTGTTCTCCATGTCCTCCACCATCCTCCCGATGTTGGCGATGTGAGGCTGCGTCTCGCTCAACGGACAGTCTTGTTCAAATTGTCGGGTTAGACTTCCTCCCAAGTTCATGGTTCCGGAGGCCTGCTTGTTGGTTTGGAGCCAGAGCATGGCAGTTGATGTTAGTTTGTAGTGAGCGGATCTCCCGGTCGACTTCTCGTTCACTTCCACCACGTGAATGGAGTCCCAACAGCCTTTTATCTTTCTTGAACCATCCCCCGCCTTCTTGATAAGAATCACGCCTGCAAAATCAGCCAAAGCCAAAAGTTACTTTCGAGGTCAAGCTCAAACTGACAATAAGTGCTGCCACATCGAATTGAAACTAATCTAATCAATCATCTAATCATAATTTATCATTTGATTTGGGTGTTGCACGTACCTGCGAAGCCATGATCCAAGTCCCAAAGGTAGACGGAAGACACTCCCCCTTCAAAGTACATTTCCCGATACTGCTCAAACGCCGCGTTTGCCTCCACCTCCAATGCCCTCAACCTTTCCGATGGCATCGCACCGTCCTCCAAAGGGGGATCATAAGTATTGGACCAAGGAGATCTACAAGCAAATCAGAGAGGACAATTTAAAAATGCTGTTGTCAGTTGTGGTAGTTAAGAATGGGTTGTTGTTTGTGGTTGATTGTGCACCTGTACGAGTCACCATCTCGATTGTAATCACATAGGAGGTAGTCTTTCCCCTGGACCCTGTCTCTCGCAATCTTCAAAGGCTGGTCTACCGAGGACAAGAGGTCTTCGCAAAGACCAGGCACCAAGTCTATCAGGTCACTCAGGTTCTTCTCGATCTGCTGAGGCGGCAGCCGCCTCATCAAGTCCAATGCGCAGTCTAGTTGTTGCTCCGTCTAAATTAATCATACAGCATTCATTTATGATTTATGTTTCTCAAAAATAGAAATAAAATTACATGCACACATTGCAAAAGCAAACAAACAAACATTAAAATTGAACATAAATAATATATGACCAATGACTGGATACTCAACAATAATAACAAGAGCATCAAGCAACTGAGGTTTGAATGCTCACCATTTTAACGCTTTCCCCAACTCCAAGCTCGCAGTTAAGTCTTCCTTCAAACACTTATAACTTTAATGGAGCCTTATCAATTCACGAATGACGAATGACGAAGGTTTCTCGAACTTCATGCAAAAACCTTGTCACTTGTTGTGTGTTGACTCAGCTGATAACCCTGCCGGTTGGCTCTGCTCCTTATAAACAGCTCAGAAGTACACCGAGAAGCACTTGCTCCAACAACAACAACAACACTTTTATCACCCTTCCTCCACAATATTGTAATTGGCAAATTGGCAAACTGTCAACTTGTTAGGTTAACTTTTAATTAATCATTAATACTGGCAACTGGTGACTGGATGAGGTGGATAAAACTACTTGATCACAGTTTTCTGTTGTTGATGTGATGTGGGGGCCTTCCGGAGTACTACTCTCCAACATCCAAGCAATAACCGGGTTCAATTGAATTGTGAAACAACTCCTCCCAAAAATTAGTTAAATGGCGGTCCTAACTTAACTACTAAAGTTAGGGCGGAGTGTGAACAGATGACCAAGAAGATATTTTGACAAGTTGACAAACAAGGAGGAGGAGAAGGAGAGTGAGCTGAGCTGAACTGCTTCTCAAATCTCAAGTTGTTGCGGATGACTAAAGCAATGGAAAATGGAATGGCAAGGGAGGGTCAGTCAACACAAATCCAACTCAAATACGTCAACAAGCAAGGCAAGTAGATATGTTAGGTGTATGCTATACTAGCAGAGCAGAGCAAATGTAAAAGCACTTTTTCCCAATTCACTCTTGTCATATCACTGACTTGGATCTGCTGCTGCTTGCTGCTGCTCTTATTTTGATGTCTTGTTCAAGCTGAACCACTTCCGCACAATCAACCCGTCCCGGCTGGCCCTCCTCCCTCAAATGGGCTGAGCAGCCGGCAGATGGCTCTCCAACAAACTTTGTTCTGCTTATGCTACTTCTCCACTTGTTAACTCCACTCCTCTCGTCCACTTCAATAGTGAACGGCCATTGCAGATTGCATTGGCTTGGCTCATTGCTCATTCTTTGTTGGGTAGGGAAGAAATGTCTATTTGGCCGGATGCTCGTAAAGGTGCAGGTGGAACATGTCAACGCGTTAACTTCGGATCTGTTTTTTGCAGGCGCCTCCACTGACGAGAAGCAGGTTGGGGCTTGCTTTGAATCCAGTTTTCGAAAAATTTAATCAATAAAAAGTACCGGTTTTAGAAAATGCATATCTTATTATGACCGTAGCAGCTCTTTTGTTAAGGTTAATCCATTCCTACCAAAAGGTAGTTTTAATTTTGTAAAAAGCAACCGTCTATTTTCTGCCCATCATCGGCAACGACGACCTGACTAAAGTACGCCATTTTTACATGCCAAATTAGCGAGCAGGAAGAGCACACTCCATCAAAATTATTCACTCCATTTTAGTTCGTTTAATAATATTCCTCTTTGAAAAACTGCATCATTATTATTATTTTTTTTTGTTATTTTTGTGGAAATATCGAAATGTTAATGTGCTCATGTTCTCCTTCTTGTTAGCTTCATACATGTCCTTATTATTACCATATTACTATTACATACATATTTATTATCAAAGGATTCGATTTTCATGTGATGAGGCTGAATCTGGAGAAATGGGTGTAGAAACCTGTGATCTCATTAACTAATGATTACTATCATATATCACGCATTTTCCCATTCTACCAACCAAGCAATCATTTCTGCTCCCTCATCATTTTACGCTTTTAAGCAAGGCTAAAGGATTGGAGACGGAGCCTGCCCAAAAAACAATAATGGTGGAGTGTGCTCTTTATTCGCTCCTCCGCACTTGTTCTGCTCATGGGACAGGACAGGACAAGGGATGATGCTCTTTTACAGATGATCACACAAGCCATGTCAAAAAGGCCATCATTTGAGTGTACTCCTTATTCAATTGAATGAGTTCGATGAAAAAAAGGCAATCAATAGAGAATAGAGGAGGATAATTATAGTGCCGACCCGCCAGGAATTATTGTTGTAGGGGAAGATGACGAGATGAAGATGATGATGATGATGATGATGGGCTGAAGGAGGATGATATGATGATGCAGTTCACTAACTTAACTCACTCACTCACTCACTGTTTACAACAACCAGATTAACTTTTTATTTATGAGAAAATGGGAAAAAAATGAGCAGAAATTGAATTAAGTTTATGATATAAAAGGTAAAGGCTGGATGGGGAGCTGACATCAGTTCAAGTTCAACCCTTTTTCAACCATCAAGGTTGACTGGAAAAATTCATCTCATCTCAATTCATTTTTTAGCAAAAAGAAAAATCAGTTTCTGAGCTGGACATTGATTTTTGAAGAATCGAATCTCGGACGGGAAAATAATGTTGAAATTAACGTTAGTTTGGGTCATGCTGTTGTGGTGGTCCAGCGATGACCTAGCTCTGGGATATGGTTACCGTTACAACTACAACCCGGGGACGGGGGACACCAGCCTATGGACCTTTTTGCCGGGGCATGAGCAGCCCGTGGTGCATGCGTACGTGGGCGGAGTGACAAACTACTTGACGGAGTGGCCGCAGGTCTACAGCGTAGCTTATGATGGACTTTTGCCGGGCGAACCGGCCATACCCGGAAGCAGTTGGCACGGTCAGTTCAAATAACTTAGGAATATTCCTAGTCATTCTTCTTTCTAAAGTCACACATGACCAATTAAATTCAATTTCGATTGTGATGGTGTTTTTTTGGTGCTTGCAGACAACCCGAACCTGTACAAGTACAAGGGGCCGGACGGGAAGTTCCGGTACAAGTGCAAGCCGGAAGCCTACTACTCCGAGTACCAGAAGAAGTGTCTATGGAAGCCGAGCTACTACACCCGGAAGCGGCTCCAGGCACAAGGCTGACCTATCCAGGACCCCCGTGGACATGGACATCATCACATCAGAACTGGCCTCGTTAATTTAAAAAAAAAAGACTTACTCCCTTCTTACCATTTTATACCTTGTTTTCATTATTCAGCCACATACATACCTTTAAATTGATACTTGTAGCTGTAGTTGTAATTGTAGTTAAGTTTTTGTAATTTAGTAAATTAAAGCAAGCAAGCAGTATGCGGGAGAAGTGATACTGCTACAAAATCAATTTCAACTGAGCAAATATGTTTATTATTGTGCACGCACAGCTACACTTTTGGAGAAGTTGGGGCATTCTCAGACTGGCCAGCATGAAAAGTTGTTTTAATTTATGGATATCTTAATGGGCTATTAGCTCAAAGTGAGCAATTTTTGATGACATGAGCTGAGACAATTACGAAGCTCATTAAATGCATCTCATTAATCACATGCACATTTATAAAAAAAACACAGTTTCGATTGAAGATGATGAGTTGATTGATATTGAGGAGCAGCCATACCCATCCTAAAGCAATATGATTGCATTTTTTGTCTCCTGTGGCCTGACCGAAGGAAGATGTGTTGTCGTTGTCAGTCAAATTAGTGACACAATAATTTACGTCCCCGTCAATCACCACGACTCACTGTCAGGGTGGAGAAAGGTTTCATCTCATGCAAGACATATGACATACCATCTCAAATCTCATTCAATGGTTTCCCCTCTTCATTATCATAATTAGTTTTGCATGCAATTCATGTTTATTCTTTGCTCGCGTGCGTTCTTCCTTTTTTATTGCTGTGGGCCTAGCCTTTCCAGATTGTTGAAGATTTTACAATTTAGTCGAGAATATGATGGAACAGTTTAGTTGTTAGATGTATGTGTTGTCTGATAAGATGGCAATGATTTGATGAGCTGGCTAAAGTAATCAGAAGCCCTGGCTCGTGCTCCAAAAGGTGGCAATCAAGTGGAGCGGCGCTGTTTGCTCGGCCGTAAAACAACTAGCCCATCATAAGTCAGAGTTGATAGAGTGATGATGATGATGATGATGATGAGGAGAAGGCAGGGTCGAGAATAGTGATACGGAAGAGGCAAAGGAAAAGTGGACAAGTCCCATTAAAAACGTTTACAACAGAGGCAATAAAAATCAATCATCTCATTTAAATGCATGCGAGGATGGAAGTAAAAAAAATGAAATGAGCTCTTCACCAGCAATCCCATTAAAATTATGAGTGAGTAGGCTTAAATGGCCGAGTCGCCTTTTTGAAATCGTGACGGGGCCCTACACACCACCAAATTGGCAGTGACGCATATAACTTAACTTAACTTATATTTGCTTCGGCTACGCTTTTGAGCTGTTTGGGAGGTCTAGCCTGGCCTGGCCTGCTCTGCTCACTTGTCTATGTCGTGTAGAGGAAATCATTTTTAACTACCAAAATGAGTTTACTCCAAATTAAGAATTTATTGCTTCTTGGAACTGTGGGAGCATCTATAATTGAGATTTAGAAAATGTAGCGGTGGTCGGTCGGGTAGGCTAGTCGGGTCGTGATTGACCAAAAGGGATTCTGATTTCTGATTCTCAGCAAACATTAAACAATGGAATGGGAGTAGATGCTCAGGCATAAAGCTCTCGGATATGGCTTGCGGCGCTCTTTCAGAACCTCTTCTTCAACTTAAAAAATAAATCAGACACGTGTAAAAATAATAATGCCTTGCTCGGCCAACGTCTTAGAAGCCAACATGGCGGATCCCTTCTTCCATTGTTGGGGAAAACGAGTTTTTTCTGTAAGGTTTTGACCCTATCAAGCTATTCATTATCTTATTGACAGTGATAATGGCCCCAATCTAATAATGTCTGCCTTCTCCTATCAAGTAAGCAGAGAGTAAGTGATCTGATCTGATCTGATCCTTTTTTGGGCAGAGTTGGCCACTTTAAAGTGATGGATGAGTTTTGGTGAGGACATCCGGCTTGGCTTTTTGCGTTCCCAAGACTTGTGATTTGTAAGCATCCCACCCTTTATAAATGCGTCTTATTCCATGAATGACGTGCGTGCGCGTGCGTCCTTCATCAAAGTCATTGTCATCATCATGTTTGGTTGAATGCCTTGTGTCTGATCCGACCTAATCAAATGCAAATAACATGATTTATGGGGCAAAGCGTGACAAGCTTCACTTCTAATTATGGATTCTCTTGAATTTAACTCTCGAATGAAATGGGATACGGACTTTTTTACGAAACAAACTAGTCTAATTATAATTATCTTTAAAATTGAAAAGATGTTTGCATACTTTTTTCTTAAAAATAGATTTTGCGTGAACAACATTGTTTTATTTCATTATTTCTCATTGGATGAAGCATCCAGATACATTGATTAGTGATTAAGTGATTCATTACAGGAGAGCATCATTTTTCTACATTCCCCTGTCCAAACTGCTTGCTCGAGACTGGCAATTAAAAGCATTGGAATGGGATTTGAGTTGTGTGGATTTATACAAAGCATCGACTAAAACTAGACATTTCTGAATTGACATGGATTTGATGAATGACTGAGAGTGTCGTGATAAGGTTGTGTGAGCTGATGAGAGAGCCTTTGCGTTGATTTAGGCGGGGCAGATGTGGGAAACGGGCTTTTCTGGTGGAATTTGTTCCAACTTCTCCACCTGATCAGCGATTGCCCTGATAACATCCCAAGCGTAGTCTAAACAATTTATGGAGTGCACGGAATTAGAAGAGCATCTCATAAGCATTCATCATCATATTCAATTATGCTTATCTTTCTTCCTATTGCATTGCAATGTTCAATAAACTTACTCATGTCAGCAGCGCAGGCGCTTTCCCGACAGACGATGAAGCGGAGGACGTACTTGTCGCCGAGGGAAGCCTGCGTCATGAACAGCTTCCCGGAGGCATTGATCGTTGCGAGAAGCTTTTGGTTCATCCCGTTGCTGGCAGTCATCCGGAAGGTGACCATTCCGTACTGAAAAGGAGAAAGGAAGCCCATAAAAACCTGATGACTCCTCACTGAATGATATAGACTTGTGTAATGTGTAATGATATATGTAGCATGTTGTCATACTTCCACTTTGTTCATGACCTCGAACCGGGGATCGCTCCTCACCATACCCTCGAACATTTTGGCGAGCAAGATATGGTCCTTAATGTGGCTCTGGAGGCCTTCCACTCCGTACAGCCGGATCACCATCCACAGCTTGAGGGAACGCATCCGACGGCTCAACGGGAGGCCCCAGTGCTGGAAGACAAGCAGGGACAGAGAGACTAGTGATAAGGAGAAAGCCAACCATATTTGTGGAATGGGAAGGACCCCTCCCAGCTTATCTTATCTTACCCGAAAGTCGGTGGTGCCGGCATTGATGTGCTGCAAGTAGAGAGGGTCGACGACCAAGCCATGAGTCAACCGCTCCTTGTCCCTCGTCCAGAACAGGGAGCAGTCAAAGTTGGTCAGCAGCCACTTGTTGGCGTTGATGTTCAAGGAGCTCGCCAACTGCGCCGCACAACATTCAACACCACATCTTTTTAACCTTTGACCTTTAACATTTTGCTCAGAAATAATGAGTGGGGCCTTTGTAGAAGTGAGTGCTTACCTCGATCCCGTCGAATCTCTTCAATTCCCGGATCTCTGGGACGATCTGGGCGCATCCGGCATAGGAAGCATCCACGTGCATCCACACCTCGTAGTCCTCACAAATCGGGCCGATCTCCGAAATGTTGTCGCAAGAGCAGGAGGCGGTGGTCCCCACCGTGGCGCACAAGAAGTACGGATACAGTCCTTGCGCCCGGTCTTGCTCAAACGCCTACAACAAATAGTTACAAATTACTAATAATTATCCCCTTGTTTCTAAATTTGGAATGAATGATTGATGAGTAGGAGTGACTAAAAAAGTGGCTGTTGAATATTGAATTGCTGTACCTTGCGGACAGTGTCCCCGCGCATGCAGAAGAACTCGTCAGTGTCCAGAATGCGGAGCTTGGTGAAGGCCATCATGCAAGCTTTCTCCACACAAGGGTGAGCCTCCCTGGAGCAATAAGCAATGAGCTTGGAGAGGAGGACCGCTTCGTCCCCGCTTGTATCATCCTGGCGCAGCTTCTCCAACGCCGCTGCCCTCCCGGCCATCATTGCGACGAGGATGCACTCACTCCCGCTTGACTGCAACCCACAACCAACACATCACACATATATATGTCAAAACCTACTTCTTTAAATTAATTAACTCTGATCTCAATGAAATAGTGGCTACCTGAATGCAACCTCCGCCTCTGCCCCCTTCAGTTCCACTCATGAAGATGAGCGGGAGCTCCATCATTTTTGCAACCCAGTCCAACATGATCATTTCCATTTCGGTGCACGAAGGAGAAGAGACCTGCAAAAAATGGAGGAGGTGGCAGGGAATGAAGTCAAGTGTACGCAGCCGACAATGGCTGGCCAATAGCACAATTATAATTAGTAGCAGATGGCCAATGACTTACCCAACTGAATCCGATGCAGCCGACAGTGTCCCCAACAATGTCCGCCAGAATGGAGGGGAAGGAGATTTCGGAAGGGAAGTAAGCATGGAACCTGGGGTGCTGCCAGTGGACCATCTACACAGAAACAAATCAAATCAAACAGATCAAATAAGACATGTCAGAATCGAAGAATAATGCTAAAGGAATGTGACGAGTTACCCCAGGCATGAGTTTGGACTCCACATCACCCATGATATCAGCCCACGTCTCCGGAAACTCGGGAGCATTGGTCGGGAGCGTACCCTTCAAGAACTTCCACTCCACGGTGGGGGTCACCCGTCGCTCGTGGATCGTCTGCAAGTACATGGCAGCACACTCCACCGTCCACTTCCCCTGAACCCGAAACTCGTCCGTGTCCATCTTAGTCTTCTGTCAACGCTTTTTGCGCTCGCTCCACGTGACTCCCTCCCAAAACGTGAACAGTGGCTCCAATTAATCTGAGGATCAAACAGTAAAAGTAACAGTTGTGTAGCTAGTTTGGAATGACGTTGCAAAAATTAAGCTTTCCATGCAAAAATAATTTCTCAAAACATCCAATTTTGTGTGAGCAAAAAATTGATGAATTGGAATGGACGAGGAAGAAAAAGGAAAAATGGTGAATCTAAAATGGGAACTTGGCCTCTCCATGACAGTTTTACTGGGATGAGGAATGGTTAGGTCTAAGGTGGCGTTAGAAACGTGATGGGGCACTCTGAGACTGACTCACTTTTACAATTAGAGAGAATGAAGGGGATGCGGTGGTGCTTGGAGATGGATGGCTTATGTTGACTGTGATGATACTTTTGCGCTGGCGCTAATTACCAAATTACTGTTAATGAATGAATGTGGAAATGGCGAATATTGTAAAAGGGACTCGGCTCAAGACACGTACCTCAAAGGACTCGTTCCGTTCCAAATTTCCGACCCGAACTCGAAGACCTCGTCAGGACAGGGCAGTTTTTATTCAGTTGTAAAATCAAATTTAAATGGCTATTTTCAGTGGCAAAAATGGCGATGTACTTTTGATGCAACTCAACAAATTCAAAGTTGTGCAATTCAGAAATATTGGAAAAGAAATGAAAATGTTTTTTGGCTACATCATGGCATCCTCGTCTAGTACAAGGTGCAAGCTATGAGCTGAAGAAGAAATATCTATGGAAATGAAATGGAAATGGCATGTCATGAATGGAAGTCAATTTTTGAGTTAGCTCAAGCACAGGGGCTCCTCCGAAGGTCAGCTACAGAAGTAAAGTTGGGAGGGCACAACTAAACTGCCATTTTTGAAAAGCCAGAGAAAAAATAAAAAAGAATAAATACAATTAAAAAAGATACTAGCTAGTCACATAATTAAAGTAGTAGGATTGCAGTTTTTGGTTAGCTTGCCCACTCAAAGTCATCAGCTTCAAAGTTAAAAATGAAGGACCTGGGACCGGAGCCCCTTCTGCCAGGGATCCCATCCGCACCCACCGGCAAGCGGTTCGTCACCACCGCGGAAGTGGACTACCAAAAACGGAAGAGACGCTTGGCTCACCGGCTACCTTGCCTCAAGCCGGAGGACTTGGTGGGGACGTAAGTGCAGGAAAAAAATGTACCTTTGCCCTATTTCATAATCTCAAACTCTTGTCATGTGACAATGTCATATAATTTGTTGTCTTCAGACTGGACCAGCCATTTTACCAGACGCTGCTCCGGGACCTCATGGCATCCGGCCGCTCCATGGTCGCTGACGAAATCAACAATCTCCTTCGGACGGAAGAGCGAGACCGGAAAGCGAAAAAGTCGCTGCATCGAATGCCCCCGCAGAGACTGGTGGACCAACCGGAGCTGCTCCAGAGAATCGCTGATACGCTTAAGCTTGAGCAGACGCTCTTGCAAGAAGGTATCCTCTCCTACTATTTCCGCTCTTTATCATTCATCTGCAGATGCAGCGCTCTTTGCTCATGCTTTTGTCTTCATTCTCAATTTTTACGAGCAGGGAAGAAGGAGTCGGCGATGCTGATTTGCAAGACGTTGGCCGACCAGTTCCTCCTCCAAGACAAGAGCGTTTGGCTGGCAAGGCATTTCTACCTTGCCGTGCTGAATCGGTGCCGGCTGCTATGCCCCAACACTTCTGATCGGCTTCAGGCAGAAATCCATTGCCTCCTCGCTTACATCGCGAGGGAGCATAACGAAAGCTTGGGTGAGGGACAGCACACAAAACTGCCAAATCATGCGCTTACATTCTCAGCCAATTTGCTCTTTCCAACAACCATTCAGTTCAATACTTTAGAAAAATAATCTGTTTTCCAATTTTGGAATAAATGGAGCTCTCACGATCTCGGACCACCCACATATTTAACAGCAACAAAATATACAGCGGCTTAACATTTTATTTTGCTCATTTTTCTCCCCTAACATGAAACTGCAGAGACTGCGCTGTCCATCGCGATCGACCATTTGGCGGTATGCCGGACCCTGTCACGAGGCCAGAATTGGCAATTCAAGCCCAACACCATCCTGATCAGACTCAAGAAGCCGATCGCATTTTACGGGATCAGCTCAGACGGTACCACAAATATCTTCATTCATTGCCCATCCATTTAAATGGAATGATTTATTTTTATTGGCGAATTTAATTGATGAAGTGGTTTGTATGTCTGCTGTTCCGTGTCGGTGTGATCATCATCCTCACC
>JAQGAI010002248.1:0-12691 GCA_034696905.1 Lepidocyrtus violaceus
ATCTGTTATATACGCTTTATAGGCTCTTAGTCTCAAAAAAGCGTGAGAATGAAATAAATCAATCAATCAATCAATCAGTAAGAAAAAATGAATGGTATTCTCCTTGAATTGCACTACCCCGGTATTTCCTAGCACTGCTAGCCAAACACAATAGCTTTCGAAATTCTGAGAATTGTGTCACCAGCTTGCATCTGTTTGTGACTGCTGCATTATCCCTTTTAACAGCAAGTTAAATAATAAGCACTGCTAATAAAGGTCACGTACATTACCTTAGTTGAACATTATTCAAGGAAACATAAATCATCTTTTGTATTGTGGAAAAATACGGAACACAGCTATCAGTTTTATTTTGGGGAAGATCGGATATCTAGAACAAGGGAGAAAGTGATATTTCCGCCCAAAACGTTCCAAAAAGTTTTCCTTCTTGTTATATATGAAAAGTACTTATACAAATGCAGCACCGCTCCCCCGCCATATTTATATACATAATAGGTTGTGTGGGCGTTTATTCCCTTTATTCCCTCACATTGCAGAATGGAAGAAAGGAAAAGTTATGATATGTATACGATAGCTACGATAGCGTACGGGGTGATCCGCAACCGCACTGCACAACCCTTTCAGTTTTACAGCTCACGCAATACATAAACATAAAACACATTTTGTTAGACCACCCATTTCACCACACAGCCCATTTCGGTTTCAGGGGGAAAAGGGAGGAGGTCAGTATTCGACTTAATCAGGATTTATCTGGAGCCATTCATATACACATCGCATTTATTGCAGTTTTATTTGTCAGTTTCATACTACATTTTTAATCTTCATTTATTTCCTAAACAATCGGTATGTCTGTTTAGAATAAATACAACTGCTGACCACTCTTTGATAGAATTTTGTAAAGGAGGTCGAACTCGGAACCAAATCTTTGATGTTCAATGCATTTGATAATCCTTGGCAAACAAGTCAAAATCCTTCCTTCCTTCCAAAATTCATGCTTCATCTTTGGAATTTGATTCAGTTAAACAGACTGATCTCTACACACTGTAACTCTGTGGTTGCAAAAAACCATCCCTGCCCCTACCCATAGAGGCTGAGTTTCAGCTGCACACGTCCACGCAAATAAAAGAAACATCTTTGAACGGAGAATCTTTTGTTTCTGACATACGAAGAGTAATCAGGGGAATCCTTTTGCAGACTTGCTAGAAAAGGTTAGACTCAGACTCTGAATGGAAAAACTTTTGTAAATACTTTCTAATACGACCTAGTATAAAATGTATGTTCAGGTTTTTCCCCACACGTGCTTGGCATCATCATGTCATGTGTTCATGTGTTACGTGAGTTAATTCCTGTCTCGGCTACCGTTTCCCCTTCAAAATCAATGAAATAGTTCCATTTAAAATCTGATGGACCATGGCTGGTGTACACTTCCGCTGGATTAAAGTTAAGTAAACGTGTCTTCATAAACGTACTTGACTTTTTCTGATATAACAAAAGTGTTTTGTTCTACCCGGATGCGACGTTGTAAAAACGCTGTCAAGCTGTTCCCACAAATTTAGCGGAAGGACGAATGGCCCTATTTTAAGTGTTCCGTCAAAGGGAATGAAATCAGAGGGCGGTTTCTTTATAAGCTATCGCTTCCCTTAATTCACTTATGCAGTTATGCATGCCACCGAGCCTCAATCTCAATGTCCCTCTTTTTGCAAAAATGAAATAAAATAAAGCAAAGATTTTTGCGGACTTTCTTTTAAGTGCGTAGCATATACATAAAATGTAGCCGTTATAATACAATGTCTCCAAATGAGCTCTCCACCGCTCTAGCTCTCTCTATTACACTCTTTTCAGCTTTATTTCCCGCAACTACAACACTCATGCCTGCTTTTACTTTTTATGGTTACTGTCCTTTTAAGTTTACTTTTTTCTTTCTCGTGGTTGATCATAATGTATAGCTGGGAGAGCGCAAAGGGGATTGGGGCCATTAAAGAAGCGGGACGGTTTTCGCTCTCCCAACTTAAAAGGACTGTACGTAGGCAGCTTTCTCTCTCCCTTCACATTCCTTGGTTTTTTTGGATGTAATCTAGTAAGAAAAGTGTCCATTTCCTATTTTATTGTTGGGACGGACTGAATACTGTTTTCTTGGCTGAATTTCATACTTTTTTAGGGTATCCCTCAAGTGTGGCCTGCTTGACGGTACATAACTAACCAACTTTCTCCCGAATTAGGAAGGGGGATGCGAGAAAGCACGACAGAGTAGGAAGATTCATTCCTCAAGTCAGTCATGTATCACAAGTCATGAGCGATGTAGATAAATTTCCGCTTTTATCTTTTCACTTGTACTTACAATCGAGTTGACTCAAGCTCTTAACTATGTCAGTAGATCATTGGCTGTAAAATCTTGGTTTTTTAGTGGGAGAGATAAAAGAAGGAGATTATCACGAGGCGAGCTTCTTCCAAGAGAATAGGATTTCCTGTACAATTTCCTCTTGTTTTTACTAACCAACGCCTTGGACAGATCTCATTATATCTCAATTCAAACCATTATGAGCTTTCAGTTATAAATGACTTTTAAAATGAACTCGTCATGTTGTTCGTCAGCTTCCATTTACATTATCTATATTTCCAAGTCCCATAAGGTTAATACATTTTCCAAGAATATATCTGATAGAGAAAGTACCGTTTGGCATGTCATAACAAGTGTGCAAGTGCGATTTGTTTTCTATCTGATTTGCCAGTGGGAAATAATCAATTTACTTTCTAAAAATATGGTTTAAACTATTTTTCATGTCTCATGTACAAAACATGTTTGTCAATTTGCCTGTCAATTTACAGAATTTCCGTCCCCCTTTTATGGATCTGGCAGACCAGTTCCTTTGATAAGAATTTAAACTCGTAGGCAGACTACTACAATAACATAAAAAGTGGTTTGATATAATTGGAACTGTTAGCCAGAAATATTTACCTTGTACTGGAATCCAATTGGATTGTTTAAGAAAACTTTCTTTCTTTGATATTCAAGTATCCTTGAATGAATAGTTATCATTATAAGGAAAAGGAGAGTAGAAGAATAGTTGGTCGTTGTTGGTAAAAGCGTATGACGTCCGCAGAAGAATGAGAAGATCTAGCAATAAACAGAGATAGATAGTCGGATACAGATGAAAGTTTGAGATATCGGGAAAAAATGACCGTTCAGAAAGTGCGGTAATGGAAAATGTTTTTACTTACTTTCACCTCCAATTTTATGCTGCCCCGGCATATTTTAATGTGCCAATTTTCTAAATTACTTCTTGTGTAACCGTGTAAAACCTGTTATTTAACTGTCAAATGGATCTAAATTGGGAATGGTTGGAACTGAAAGTATGAAATTAAATAAGACATGAAATGGCTGCGTAAATATTTTTCCTGGAACTGGTTTCGTTTACCTAAATGTCACTTGTTTTTGATGATTTTGTGATGGAGGGAAAGGTGCACATCTGTACTTTCTCCAC
This sequence comes from Lepidocyrtus violaceus, assembly GCA_034696905.1. NCBI lineage: Eukaryota > Metazoa > Arthropoda > Collembola > Entomobryomorpha > Entomobryidae > Lepidocyrtus > Lepidocyrtus violaceus. The sequence continues at coordinate 3,480 of JAQGAI010002248.1, forward strand.
AAGTTCTTAGAATGATAAGGTGGGGCAGGCACAATCATGACTCAGAAAATGAATGAACAAATTTCATAGATCAGAAAAATGAATTAGCTAAATTGATTTAAAGATTTCGTTGTGAAACCATGAAGTATCCTGAAACTTTAAATAAAAACTTTAACTCTGAACCCGGTTATAGTAAAAAAAGTAAAAAATATTATAAAATATTAAACTGACTGATATTACCTATTATTAGAGATGTCATTTACCACGTACATACTTAATTACTAATTACCTACGATTAAAAACCATGTCCTTGTAAATTGTAGAACTATAATCCAACATTAGGTTATCCTTATCGTTGTTGCCTTGCGTGGGTTAGACATAATGCTTCACTTTCTTAACTTTTAATTAAACACTAATAATTTAAAAGTGAGCATTCGCGTACGTCATAAAGGGTGCGTGTTCATCTACGTTCTTAACAAAAGTTTTATGAGATTGTTTACATGCAGCATAAGTGAGTGAAGGCGGAAGTAAACGGAGAAGAGACAATTAAAAAGTAATAATATTGAATCTTTTGTTCCTTGTTTTGAACGATGTCAACAAGGAAAAATGCAAAGTAAGGAAACTTTCCAATCGTCTCAAACTCAAACTAATTGCGATTTGTCCTACTTTCTCCGCGCTTCAATCTGGTGATAGACAATATAATAGACAATAAAAATAAAAGCTGCGGTCAATGATTCCCATCGCTGGAAAATGGGAATGATCCATCAAAAGATATATTATCAAAAGATATATTACTTATGTATACTCTGATGATCCATCCACATGACCCCTTTACATTTACTACCTATTTCCCTTGTAAATTCATGAACCTGTTACAACACTTTTAGTTACCTGCTACCGTTTTTTAGATGTGTTTCCGTTTCTGACAAAGGTAATAGTGATACTGCTGCTGCATCCAGTAGTTCCTTGGACAAAGTCAGACATGTTCAAACCTGGTATTGTTGTGCACATTTATGCATGTTTATTACTTCTTCCTTCTTGCTTTCTCCAGTCAAAAATAGTAATTGTGTTTATTTAGGAAGCAAGCAAACACAACTTCCTATTGTGGGATGGAATTCTGAATTATTTATGAAATAGCCGAGAGAAGATGAGAAAACTCCTTCATGCTGTTTTTCACATCACAAAATAAATGTTTGTTACTGAGGCTAAGGTTAACTATATCTGGCGACTGCTACTCACAATTATTCATTAAATCAGTCATTTTAAAATGGAAAGAACAATCTAATTTGTTGTCCACTTAAAGTCTCATTTGCATTTTCATCAAGTATTTATGTTGTAGTATGGCTACATTTATGTTGTAAACATTTGGACTTAAGGAAAGGTCATTCAGCTTTCGGGATGACGATGACATTCACTTTTTAAAAATAGCAGAGGAAACGTATCGTGTGAGGCACTGGATAATAATGACCTTTGATTTCTGAACTTACCTAATTACAATTTACAATAGATTTCTAAGTAAGTATTGTATAAGTAATTTCATCATTTTTATAGTTTGCACACAATTATAGAAACTAGTTCTTTTAAAATCTTAATAATCTAATTGCTAGATTTTTTCCTAATAAGTAAATTACTAAGAATAAGGACATGATTAATTGCCTTTTAGTATTCTTCCGGTACCTGGTACTACATATATAAAAGTTTCGTAAGGTTGTTGCGGGATGAATATACGTGATTAATAACAAGGTGTGCTTATATGTCGAGGTTGAGTTAATAATTAAAATAAAGATGCTTACTCCTTAATACCATTGAGGTTTTAGGTACCTACCTACTTGTAAAATGTACCTTACTAATGAACCTATTCTGGAATTGTGTACAACTGTTTTATTCTACAACTTCATTAATAAAGAAAAAATTCTTGAGAAGTAAAGCCAATCTCGAGCATGAGTTTTCCGTAGGTGTTTTTTATTTGCGAACTATGAGATCACCATCAACGTATTTTACCTTTAGAATTGAAAGGACAATACATGGGGACATTTTTATGCTTAAAAATTATTATGTCTTTCAAGCGACCTTTTTTATGATTTTGTTGGTTTCGTAACAAGAATAATTGTAACAGCTGAAGACTTGTAATAATGGAAGCCCACCCCGTCACAGTATGAAACAAGACCGGGATGAAAATAATTTCTGGTCTTTTCTCCTCCTAACACATTTACTGGCTTTCTCCCTCCCTCTCCTAACTCCTACGACATTAAACGTATTCTCGTTACGGACAGTGAGTAATGGTTTCAAAGAAAGGACTTTGCATGTTTTAATCAGCCAAATGAAATCAACAAAAAAACGGTGATTAAAAACCTTGACTTTCTTCTGCACGAGACGTCCCCAGCTCCCTTCCCCACTGTTTTCTCCAACCATCTTTTCATCCCATTTCCTTTAAAATAAAATAAATAGGTAGATTCATTTGTGTGCCGTGAAAACTCAAGTGAAAACCTACGGTCAGATATATCCATTTCATTACCCATTACCCACATCTTACATTTGCTTAATAGATAAAGAACTCATCCACTTCATGATGGGATGTTGATGACAATGACATGATCACCAACAAGGATGCCTAGCTTGTTTACGGGGATGATCTCACTGCGACACACATTAGTTCATTAGGAAAGTAGGAACTAAATGAAAAATATAAAGGGGAATGTCACTCCTGGCTCAGTGAGACCATTAAAAGCCCCTGTAGAGTATCCTGATGAAGATACACAGGGAACATGTGGATTAAGCTTAAACACTTAATGAATGTAGAAAAGTGAAATGAAATCCCATTTTCCCTCGTATACAAGCAGAGGGGTAGTAGTAGTAGGTAGGAATGGCGTGGGCTTCAGGAAAAACAACTCCCAACACGTAAGCCAGAAACAAGCAGTATCATATCATCGTAATCCTGTAAGATGTAGTTTCATCATCATATTTATGTATATTTACGTGTGAACCAAACTAATGTAGTATTTTTCCTGTGAGTTTTTTTACGGCATATACAAATATAGCATGTCTTTATTTTGTCTGTCTACCCTATCGGCCACTATCGAGAGGGAGAAAATAGCTTCGCGAAATCCACTATGAACCACCGCCAGATAGCAAAGATTCTTAATATCTATGTTTATGTTTGAGCGCTGCTGATAATACCAATGTTGTACACAGATAAAAACTGAGTGGGATAATGGAGACTGAAAGGTAAGGTGAAAAAACACGAAAGTAAAATGATATCTACTCCCCATTATAGCCCCCCTTTTAGAGCCTGCTTCATAGAATATATTCATTGTGATGATGACAGTTTTAGGCAATGAAGTAAAAAAAGTACATTAGAGATGAAGGGAAATGGAGAAAGCAGGGGAATTGTAAAGGGATTTTTTTCATTCTTCTTTGTATGGCTTAAGACTGTAAATGTGTTGAATGAGCCTGCTTCCCCCGTTTGTTCCTCCAGTACTTTTCCCCATACAGGGAGAAAGTGGTTCACTCGCTTACGTATTATGATGACTTGTGTGTGTTCATTGGAAGAAGGGACGCCTTTATTCCTCCATTCATGCTACGAACTAGTGGTGAAAGTGGTAAGTCCAGGAGCTCCTGCTATTTCTGCTTTCGGTCTTTTGCTTGCGTGCTTGATGTTGAGTCAGCTCTTCTCAATACGTTTTATGTAGGTAAGCCGCTGTCGACGGGCGCATATAAAGGGAGAGCTTTCTAGGATTCCTACCCTCAATCTGTGCTCACCTGTCATTGTGACTCCAGACACTACTTTTGTTCTTCTCTTATAAGCTCGCTCGCTCGCTCACACATCTTCCCTTTTTGCCATTGTTTCTTTCTCCGGAGAAGCTATTCCTCGTTCAAAACTTTCTCCCATTGTTGGACTCAAAAAGAGCTTTTCAGCTTGTTTGAATTGTCTTCACGAGAATTATTTTGGATTGTTGGAGGATTGTGGAAATTTGCCAGACCTTAGAAAACCATTGTCATCATTTTGGAGTGATCACAAAATAATAAGGTAGGTAAAAGCAGCTCCTACATTTATTTTATTCTATGAAAATCGCTTTATTTCGTGCAAAATATTTGACTACAGCGTGGTTATCTCATAGCATGGTATGTGTATATTTAACCCATTTATTTTAACACATCCTGTTTCAAAAAGCAGCATGAAATTATCTATAATTAATGTGTGTCTGTCGTTAGCTGGTAGTCTCTTTAAAATTTGAGTCGCTTATTAATATGCATACAGATCATATCATTATGCATTCAGATCTCTTCCGCCGAGAAATAATTAACAAACTACCAACGGTACAGGGCCAGGTACAATGGATATCATCCCAGATAAAGCCTGCTCCGATGTAGAATTTAACTTGTTCCAGCTTTTGTATTTTCAGCACTTTTACTATAACAAGTTCTAAATGTGTTACTCAATCCGCGTTTCATCAAATACGGTTTAAAGTGTATAATAGATGGTATAATAGTCCTAATTACACATTCAAATATAGGAGACAGGGTAGAACATAAATTAGTTTGCAAACAAATCAACTAGCTGGGAAGTTGAGTAAAAGAAATTGAATTCACTTCAAACAGTCGAACAAAGAGAATTTCACTACAAATCAATAAAACGCTTCCGTAGCACATTTTTTAAGTGGGCGTAATTTGAATTTCAAATACCTCCAAAGTTATCAAATATATTATTTCACTTCGGCAACTTTTCTTTTTTCCAGGGCGCAAATAAGTTGCCCAAACCTTACAAAGGAAATCTTACATTGCCTCTTTCCAGGACAATCCAATTCTCCGCAGCTTAAACTTGGTGAAAGCGAACGGAAGAATTAAATTTTTTTATCGGGAATAACAACGTCTCCGACTCCACCACACACCTCACAATCGTTCCTTCATTTCAAATAAATGACAACTTGTGCACATTAATCTACATGTACCCAACCCAATTTTCCAAACTGATCCTGTACAAAGCACTCATTCGATTCTGACAAAGAACAGAAAAAGAAAACTAACGAGAAAAGTTGTCGAAATAGCTTTTCAGCCACTAAACCCACTTGTTGATCCTTCTGACAACTAATTTGCCTGAGACGGCAGGATTCTTGTCCTAAACGCTTTACAAACCAAATACCAGGTATGTGAGACTTATTTTTTTAATGAAGTATTTCTTATAAAAATTACTTTTTTCTTTCGAACATTTTTTATAACGCAGTTTTTACACCTTACAAGTACTCATTCGTTTGGAAGAGAAAGTCGCATGAGATGTATGTCAAATTAATTTCTCATGAATTTGGTTGCCCGGTTTTTATGGAATGTAATTAGCCCATAAATAAGTAAGTACGATTGTTGAACAGCATGTCCTTGCAATAGATAGATCAAAGAAAGTTGCATAAATAGTTTTGTTCATCAGTCTGAAAAAAATTGTAACGCAATTCGCACTGAATCGAAACCTTGAAGAAGCATTTCATTAAAAAAACATTTAAATTCAATCGGAAGCTAGTAAGAATAATGAATAAAAATGGGTAAACAGGATAATACATGTATACCGTAATCTACGGGGCTAGTTTGATACACTCAAAAAATAGATCACATTAAGTAGTTCTGAGCAGGCACTTGAAACTGATCCTACAAAGAATGAAGTAATTTATACCACTCTCACTACTGCCATACAACAATAATCAAAAGAGCTTCAGCTCTGCTTTGAACTTTCAGAGCACGAGAATGAGAATGAATTCATTGAATGTTACATCACGTTCACGAAAGGGGCGAATTAGGATTGGATAGAAATTGAGTCATTCGGATATACCTAGGAATGTAGTTACGGCTTTCACTTTTCTTTCCATTCGTCTTCTTCTTCAACATTTCAATCTTTTTAAATGGTCTTGCTTCGTGGAATCGTAGAAAAAAGTGGCAATTTGCTAACCCAAATGGAATTTTCAAAGATATTTTTGGAATTGAAAGAAAAGAAAATTAGTGTACGTTTGGGGAATTGGTGAAAGAAGGAGGAGAATTATTTTGAGGAAAACATAAAAGGAAAAAACGCTTTCGCGTACCTTATTTGGATTCGGATGGAACTGAATAAATAAAATGTATTTTACAACCATAAAAATAAGAGAGAATTAGTTAGTCCCAATTATATAATTTTTACCATTTCATCAATTTAGCTCACTTGAGAAATGATCTTTAACCTAGCCTATCGTCGGATAGGATGATCAGTGGCGTATGAATAAATATGACGTAGTAATGTTTGAAAGCAGTAGCATTCGTCTATTCCCTGAGGCAATGCCTACACTTAGGTAAGTAACTTTTGAGAATTCATCGCATTCATCCTGTTTTAGCATTTTAAAGCAAAGTTACACTTTTACGAACGGGAGCTAAAATCTCTTTCATAAAATTTCCTACAACTACAAATGTGTTCGTTGGGCTTCGACTTGGGTGGTAGCTAGTTTTCGCTTTGACTTTCACGTCCAGAAACGTCTCCATAAGGAATTCTTTGATTGAAGAAAATGTATTTTGAACTACGTATGAAACGAAATATAAAGCGGCATAAGTTAGGTGTGGTTTATAATTAGCATGTTGTCTGTGTCTAATTCTTATCCGCATAATTTATGAATGAAAATGTCCTACAAAAATACATTAAAGCATCTGTAGTTACGTAAGCCGAATTGCTGTAAGGTATTTTTTTTTGCTAATTTGAAACATCTATCAACAAGACCTCGACTTTGCCCATCGTTCATTTGTTGTTCTTATTACTTCGTGCGGAGCTGCATATTTTAAACTGTAAATACTTCGGGGTAATATGATACTTCTAAAATTTTAATGCTGGAAGCTAAGAAAAATGCACCGTAATAAGAAAAATTCCTTACACCATTCGAAATCTTCATTGGTCTATACTTCTACAGCTCTTCTGAGGGCAATAAGAGAAGCTGGCTTAAAAAATTTACTCCATCAAATGGAGAGCTATGTACTTAAGTCCTCGATTTTTATGTACGGGGCAATGTTTCCAAACATTTCCAAAATTTCTTATGACACCAGTGGAGAACTCAGTCTGACATAGTGACATGTTCCAAATATTACATGTCAAATAATACTCATATGAAGAGGATATAACCGGTGTAGACTTTCCGGGTGTCAGTTGCACTTTACATTACAGCAGTGATAGTGATGGAACCGTTGCTGTTACACAGTCAGAAAATATTTTGCTGTGTAGTTGGCTGTGGGATCCGTAACGGAATCCGTTGTATGAAGCTGTTGTTCCAATATTTATAGAATCATTTTAACTAATAACACCTTTGAATATAATGCTGCCTTTAAATAAAATACATATAATCTGCATGTTTGAAATTGTCATTTTCCCATATTATTACAAACAAACCTAACAAGTTTGAATTTAATGTCAACCTTTACATCCCACTTCCAACAAAGACAAAAGAGCAAACAAACGCCCAATTTGTTTGCATGTTATGAATATTATCTGACATATCTTTTGGTTTGTGCGTTAATGTCTGTTTCTAACATTAATCCCAGTAGACAGTTGGCTCTCCGACGTACCGATGCTGAATTTTAAATATCAAAGGGAAAGTTTTGTACATGCTGTTGGGATGAAGTCATTATTACTAATTATCCAAATGGATACCCATGCATGAGGAAGATTGATTGTCATTTTCCACGGTCATTGTCTCCAAAGTCACATCTGCTCTCATCAAAGTCCAAATAACTCATTTTTGGCCAGGATTAGGAAGAAAGCTAGTTAATATCCCATGAACAACAGAGCTAGTGGGATCACAAGGGATTGTCGTAAAATTTACTTCTTCCACCGGCCAGCTCGCTACTTATGTTCTTCCTAAATAGCATCTAACAAGTAATAGTGATGTTAGTGTTTTTATACAAATAAAAGATCCAGCCAGACTCCAGTGCAGTACTTACATTATTACTCCACAGAGATTATATGTTTCATGATAAATGCTAATAATTGTCTAGCAGTTCATTCTCACGGGTTGTGGTTGGTCAAGTTAAAAGCACCTTCCCGGGAGAAAGCTAAACTAAACGGAGGCTCATACATAAATGAAAACTGATGTTCTTACTACAGGTTGTTAGTTAATGAATGAATGTTTATGATTAGTGGGCTGATTAATTACAAATATTTACCCTTTCAAAATATAAATGAAAAAAATCCCACGTAGAAATGTGTGCTTGGGATGAGAATCGAATAGTCGGGGCACTATGAGACACGCAAAACATTAGCATGTGTTTAAATCACCAAACCACGCTTTTCTTCTGAATTATGTGATAGGCATGTTATTTTCATGAATTTCAAAACAAACCTTTTTGATTTTTTTTTCTACAGAATAATGGAAAGCAGACGAACTGTTCAAATCGCGGGAGCCGTCTTCTGTGTAATTCTGATCGTCTCAGAAATATGCTGCTACCCACCACAATATTCACCTGAGGATTATGAACAAGGTAAGAATAGTTGTTGATAAAAACCCTTTCCAGTTTAGATCCAGATTTCCCCAGGATCGTTTCGAAGAAAGTAAAACTGAAGATTGAAACAAGAAATTTAATTTCGATACATTCCTTTGAGAATTGGCTGTTCCGATTTTTCTGTAAACCCGGAACTATCTGTCAAGAGTCATATTGATAGAAAGGTTCCTCAGTTTTCTGAGAACTGAAAACATCTTGTCAAAGGTAATACGACAATTCAAGCAAATGCATTCAGGGAAAACATCTTTACTTTGCATCATTATTTACGTCACACTAACCAAAGCCAAACTTGAAGATTTTACATTCTAATTTCACAAAGGAATCTTTATTCCTGTTATTTACACATGGGTGACTACAAATCTTAATGTACCGAAATTATTAGAATTAGAGATCTATATTGGTGGGCTTGACATTCTACTTTGAATGTTAGCAAAACGTGGGTGGACAACGTAGCTGAGTTAATTTGTAATTTAGAGGCCTTGGCATTGGCATTTGATTGCAATTAATTGGAGGCTACCTGGTATATAGTGTATATTTATTTGGTATAATATTTTAAACCAAACTTATTTTCCTACGCCATTTCTAGCCGTTATCAGAATACAATTTCAAATGTCATTAACAATCTCTAAATTTTTATACAAGCCCTTTTTTTAAATGAAACTCGTAATTTAACCTCTTTCCCCTTTCATTTCTTGGGCTGGTGTTGAACCTCTGTATAGGAGAACTGGATGGGTTGAATA
>JAQGAI010002249.1:0-12690 GCA_034696905.1 Lepidocyrtus violaceus
AAGGGAAGGTAACTTGTCATAGTACTACAACTGCATATGGCTACTTGGCATGGGTAATGCTATCTAGTCGCAAAACTCATCATTTTTGACTTTTGCTCATATACCGGCTTCTCAGGCTTAATTTAACACTAATCGTAAATGATGTGATTCATGTCCCAATCCCAAGCTTCACCAAAAGTTGGGGCTCGGCTGCGGCTGGGATTCCATTCCACTTCCAGTACACCGAGGCCCGGCATGCCGTATTTATTCGTAGAATTCGTGTAAAAGTGGATGTTGATGATGAAGAAGATGAACAAAGACATTTTTCCTTTTTGGGCAAAATGATCAATAAAATTGCTCGGCCGCCGTTTCAGAAAAGACTCGGTATAATATAGTGGTGTGGTGGATTGTGTAGGTAAGTAAATCAGTTCCGTCATTGCATTGCCATCTTTCAACGAAAAGTGAATACTCCGCCTCAGAATAAGAGAAATCTGCTAAAGGGAGCCAGTCCCAACCGTAGACGATATGATGCAGCATATTTATCGTATTCGTAGTTACTCATTCTGCTTTCTGCTTCTACATGCATGCATGCTATTGCTATACTAGGATTAGGATCAACCGTAGCAGGTAACAATGCAATGCAGATGAGACTCGACTGATGAGAATCATTCCCAGTATAACTAAAATACACATGGATAGTAAAAGATTACGGTAACAGTACTTAATAAGCCAATGAATTGACCCAGGGCTGTGCATTCCGAGGAACCCCTCTTCCTACACTGATCTCCGCTTATGCGCAATTCCATCTACATCAACTACATACATATTATTAGTATACTGCACTGATGAAAAATTTTCAATTCTGAAACAAAGTTGGGCGCAAAATTATACTTTATTAACAGCTGAATCAGAAACTTGTCATCAGACAATCCAAATTTCTTGTTCAATGTAGTATGTATTATATGTATTGGGAGGAAAGCATGCTCCTTAATTATTTTTTTAAATAAAGTTACACAACAAATTATGCCAGCCAGTATTTAAAACGACTTCAATCTAATACAGATTATTTAAAAACATCCTGCTGATCGATCGCGCAACAAAACCTATCCAATCCTACCCCCCCTCCATCATCCAGAAATCCGATAGGATCTCGTCTGCCTACCTTCTGCCCATCCCTGCCTTCATCTTCACTTACTTTACTACTAGATACTATACGGACATCAAATACATAATACATACAACGTTCATGATACGGATTAACTGCCGCAGAATAGCAGTTAGTCAGTCCCGTTTTTCACCAGCAGCAGCACAAGAGCATTAATCCCATGACTTCGACTTCACCTCCTCCCAGTCCTCAACTAACCTAACCAACAAACGTTAATGTTCAGCTTCAACTTTACTACGTACATGAATTGATTTCATGAATATGACTCGACTCTCTCCCTTCATACTGTACTTATATATGACAAAAAAAACGATAGATGACTTGAAAGAATCACAAAAGATTTTGGCTGGCGCTGGCATATACCATCCTGCTAATGCTCTCAACTCCACACAACAACGTTATTCCTCCATTTCCTCCGTCTTTCCAAATGGTCTGGTGGTGGTGGTGTCTGTCTGGTTCTGTTCTGTTCTGTTCTGGTCTTCTGGTGCTAACCGACCATCCATCCGTAAATGTGGTGTGATGAACCAACATGGGCAGGTATACCATTCGCGCAACATGAAATGAAAAGTTTTTTTTAGTCTAGAAGGAAACAGCAGATTTGTAGACGATTTTTTGGTGAGGTGAGACAGTGAAATCTAATAAAAATCGTTAAATGAAAAGGGAAAGAGAAAATTTCTGTATCCTCCAAAAAGGCTAGCAAGCAAGCAATCTAGTTGAGTTTAATTTTCATCTTAACTTGTAGTAATTTATATTAATATATATATAACTATACTTCTCTCTGTTCTAGTTGCATAATATTGTTAGCCGAACCGAATAATTAATAAATGAAAAGAACTATGCATCAAAATAACTCCTCTCGGGAAAGTTTAGCTAGTAGAGTTTTTATTTAATTCATAAATATAATTCAAAAAGATAAACATTATTATAATCGAATTAGTAGCGACGTCCACTAAGATTTATTGTTTGCTTTGGGGTGGAAAGGGGTCGAAAATTTAGTTTGGTTTTTGGAAAGGACTTAAATGTTTGGGATAATTAGTACTTCGAAACGAAACGGCGGCGGTGTGTTGTGTCTCTTATCCAAGTCTGGAGGAAACCACCCAAATCTGTGGAGAACTAGTTGTATATGATGCGGACAGTTAAATAATAATAATAGTCGTTAACAAAAGCTGTCCCCTTTTTTCTACTTTAATAGTAATATTTAATTAAACGATAAGTGTTAAATAAGTAGTAAGTCATTTAGTAAGAAGCATTTAATCAACTCCGAGGAGGACTTACGTGGAAAAGTAATTAATAGCCTGTTTTTTATTGGGGAAAAGTGTTGTGAATTTTGCAACCCAGTCAGTGAGTCAGTTGTGCTGAAAGCATATAATTACAAAGGTTGAGCATAGTTTAAGGTCAAGGTTCAATATATAATATATAACTTAATTTATTTAGCAAATAAGGACAGGGACTGAGAAAAGACGGTATTTAAAGTAAGTAGAAGCTTAAAAAATAATTATATTGATTAAAGGAAAAATTAAGTCTTCGCATTAAAGAAAATCAATAATCCCCCCGTTAAAAGCCAACAACCAAAGGTTTCGAACTTTAAAAAAGCGTCGTCTATAAATAATAGTTTACCTATAAAAAATACAGTTGATTAGGTGCGACAATTTAGACTCCTAATCCTTAGCTTCGCAGGCCTTGATTTTGTAAATTAAATTTTACCAGTAGTTAGGTGAAGCCGCAATAGTTATTCGATATAGAAGATCAGGTCAGGTAGACAGTAGAGGTCGTCCTAATTTAATCAAATTCACAACAATGTCAGAACCACAGTCTGCCCTTTTACTCCGGAAACAGCTAGCAGGTAAGCGATGTTTGAGGAGATCAAATTAATAAAAATTAAACATGATCATTAGTCCTGTGGAGTTCATTTGAGTTAAGTCAAGTGTCTAATTTCTAATGTTCCTTTTGCATTTCAGAGCTCAATAAAAATCCTGTGGAGGGATTTTCAGCGGGTCTCATTGATGACAACGATATTTATAAGTGGGAAGTACTGATTATCGGACCACCAGATACGCTTTAGTAAGTAAATTGTTTGTCATATGTCATTGGTTTTTGGAGTCATGTCTTCAGTCTGATCACATCACTGACCACACTTTCACAGCATTTTTTTAATTTGATATTTATAAATGTAACTATCTATCCCATTTTATAAGTGTGTTTTAAAACCGTCTAACGTTTCTTTCTAATTTCAGTGAGGGAGGATTTTTCAAAGCGCATTTATATTTTCCGCGAGAATACCCTCTTCGGCCACCTAAGATGAAATTTATCACGGAAATTTGGCATCCTAATAGTAAGTAACTGATTCTTTGTAAATTTTACCATTTCATTGTTAGTTGTTAAGTGGCGAAATACTATACATTACCTGATAGCCCGGTTAAATTATGAAACCTAATTAAATGAACTGTTGATATGGACTTGCACGTGCTTTTAGGTTTGTTTTGTCATTAATTAAGTTGCTAATTTTATTCATGTAGATATTTTATCATTAAGATTCTGTTCGTTGTTCATTAAACATTTGTAATTTGTCCTTCTAAGTGAACTTGTATTTGACATTTGATGGATTTGATAATACATATCTAAAATGCCTGCCTAAAAATGTAGAAATGAGTCATGAGTGTACTAATTGATTTTTACAAATAATTGCTAGTAGGTACGGTAGGTACGGAGCGTTCTGATAATATTGAATATGATGCCCGGAAGTATGATAAATAGCACTTAACACTTACTTAAAGAGTTTACGTTGTAGGTAGAGAAGGTTGTTCTATGAATGTGTCAGGTCAGGTTCACGTTGGTGTGATTAGACTATAACTTTACTATCTTTTCTCTCTTTTTTGCAGTCGATAAGAGTGGTGATGTCTGCATCTCAATTTTACACGAGCCTGGGGACGACAAATGGGGCTATGAAAAGGCTTCCGAGCGGTGGCTACCCGTACATACTGTTGAAACTATATTGATATCGGTAATATCAATGTTAGCTGATCCAAATGATGAAAGTCCGGCCAACGTGGATGCTGCGGTAAGAAACTCAAAAATGAACATATTTTTTTAGCAACAACTGAAGTAATCTATTTTTGTTCCATCTCTGTTGATCTCGTACTGACTGTCGTTTCTTTGTTTCTAAATTTAATATTACAGAAAGAATGGAGAGAAAATTACATAGAATTCAAACGTAAAGTTGCTAGATGTGTGCGTCGAAGTCAAGAAGAATGTAAGTTTGCACCTGTTTCAACTGAAAAAGCTTATTTATCTCTATTTTTCATGAAGCTTTCTTTATATGCCACATGGGACGCTGACACTTTTTTCTTTGAAATTGTTACAGGAGATCTACACCTCGCACTTCATTAAGTACATATTAATTTTACCTGCCTATTCTTCAGCTATGATTAACTGCGTCATCATCGTCTCTGTCAAATTTGCCATGGTTTTAATAACGCCAATATGGAATCCTCTTTTCGGAAAACCCCACTCTATCAACTCGTCGATTAATTCCCCATTTTCAATTAAAAAAAACTACTTTCATCTAATTAAAAGAAATTTACCACTTTATATTTTGTAGCTCCAATGGCAATATGTATTGAATTGTTAGCAAAATGGCAGGCAATGCTGTCTGTCTTAATTTTAACTTTACACCGGAAATGAATTTGGGAAGGTGGAAGTGTCTAGATTAAGGAATTTCGTTAATTAACAACTTCAGTAGTGTTTTTTACAGAAGGAATAAATTTGTCACACTAATTGAATGTTTATAAATTATATAATTGCTTAACTTCGTCTCGTGCTCCATTATTTCAACATTTACCACTTTAAAAATTTTTAAACAATCTGCTTGCTCAATATTCCACATAATATGAACACACAATTTGGGTTTTGTGCTGTGTAATTTTTTAATATTCGGAAGTTTAGTGTTCACTGCTCAATGACATGAAGTCAGTCTTCTGTACTGTACTTCTACATATTGGAACATGACGTTGCGGACTTGGCTCTATCTGTGCCAAAGGTAGCGTGGATGAATGAAGTTATCTGGATAACATGGGACGAGTCAAATGTCAATGTCATCACTTTTCGGCTGATGCAGCATCATTTGTGACCCAGTGAAAGTGTGTTGTAGAGTAGGTGACGGGGATCTGGTGGTAGTATTGCAAAACTGAATTGGTGTCGTATCATCATAGATAGCTTATAAAAATGCAATGTGAAGTAGAACTAGCTAGGTATGTACAAAGGTATTAGGCGAAAAAAATTACTTTCCTTTTCTCTGAAAAATTCTTAAATCGAGTTTTTTTCTTTATTTTAAAACTTACAGCTGACAAATCACATATTGCGTCAATTGAATTTAATGCACCTTTTGTATCATTCAATCAGAGAAAACAGTTTTCCCTGTTTTTTTAAAGGCTAACAAATGACTTTAGTAATTTAAGAAAGAGAGAACATGAGACACGGTCCTGGAACCGGAACCCTTTCCGTGAAATATCCAACAAACCACAACTGATACGGTTCAAATTTTATTCAATTGTCTAATTCATCATTCACGATATACAGAGGCGAAATCCCAGATCAAGTAGTTACAAATTACATTTGGGAAAACCAAATTACTAGACTATTCCAAACAAACACATTGTTCCATTACACAATAGTTTCCCTAAAAATGTTTGTCAAAAGAAGTCATATTATACTACAAAATGAAAAGGTCTTTTAACAAAAACAGAAATGGATAAGATATTCATAAAAAAACAAATGGAACAATTTTACTCTAGGGATTCGTTTTGTAAAACTTTTGTTCTCCGTCAATATTATGACATTCAAAAATGCAGTCAGGCATCTTTCGGCGACTTCCACATAATAATTTACATATTTATCATCAGTTGTGTACAATAAACTGTTTTTTTTTGGTCACACTATGGATCACTTCTTATTGTTAGGAAAATTGGCGCTCATAAGTTTTTGTTTTATTGTAGTTAGATTCTGTCAATTTTTAGTTTTATTTTTGTTTTCTTTTAATTAACTAACCAGCATCATCATTTATCATACATCAGAGATTGAACGTATATTTCATTTAAAATTAAATAGTGTTGTATTTTTTCACTTACTTTTCGTAAATATAAAATAGTAATTCAGTTTCTATTGTAAAAGTCCTTACAAATCATGTGCATTTAACAAGTGCATAAATTAATTATCATCAATATATAATAATCAATAATAATTATATTATTAATTAGTTATGCATACATTGAAGTAGTAGCACAACTCCGTAGTAGGTTTAGAGGTAAAAGTATAGTACTGTTGGTTTCAAAAGGTTGTTTTAGTGATGTACATACTTCTTAAAACTGGCCATATAGCCTCGTAAAATTCATAGTTATTTTTCTTTGTATCATACATATTTACATATAAAGTAGTTTCAGTATTTATGGCGGCCCCCCAAAATTGCACCCGTCATAAGTACGCTACTTGCGAAATTATACAAACTCACCTTCATAGTTTTGAGAATGGGATTGATTTAGATGACAAAGGAAAGTAAATAGATTGAGGTTAATTAATAATTAAGATTTAATAATGGTCAACATGTTCACACTTCCTCATTGACAGTGTTAGTTAAGGTTATTTAAAGCAAAAATGTCATGTTAAATTCATACATTTCGGCATGTCCATAATCATAAAGTGGCATTTTCTCCGCCGCAGTAAGTGCAATGATATTACACTTTCATGCCATGGTCATATTTACAAATAATATATATTTATGCATTTGCGTAGTCAGCAAAGTGGCCATTTATCATAAAGCATTCCAATAATTGGGTTTTTGGCAGGATTCCCGTCCTCCCACCGCCCCTCCATGGCACACAACAGAAGCCGGAGTATCTAATAATTTGAGATGAGAGAGTATCCATGACATTTCGTCGGGATTTTGTACCTTGATAACAATTTAAAAAAAATGGTAGATGATTTACCGCAATGCATGGTGAGGAGATTTTACAACAAATCATGTTAAATAATGTGAAAGTAGTTACAAGTTTTGGTAACCGATCCTAACCACGAACATAGTTTCCCCGTTAGAGTTTACACTAAACAAACAAAACATAATATTCATCTGACGACTGTTGCTCATCATCATCTTCAAGAACGTAAGCTCGAATTCCTTGACTTGAATTGGGGGATAACTTTCTCCTCCGCCTGCAGGATTAAACACAGATAAATCGATATTAAATATGGAGCTTTTTTTATTAAATCTAAACCGGAAGTGCATAGGTAATAGTTGTTTTTGCTCTGAACATTAAGAAGGAGCATGAAATGTTGGCTTTACCAGAATTTAGCTATTTCTTCAGCAAAGATTTACTTTCTCCGCCAAGGTCAGAAGCGGTGGGGGTCTTGGTGGGAGCCCTTCCAGTCGTTAAGGACTTGGAGGAGCAAGGTTGTGCTGAGGAAGCAGAGGTGGTGGTGGTGGGAGTTGAAGAAACGACAGTGTCAGAAACTGTTGTCGCTGCGGATGTTGACGTTTGATCCTTTCCCTGCTCCGTTTTCATGGAGGAAGGAAGAACAGAAGCTTTGGGGGTAATGGCAACATTGGACAGAATCCCAGCAGTGGAAGAACTTTGTGCTGATGAGGACGAGGTCCGCAAATCTTTTACGGTTTCGTCAATGGTTTTGCTTGAGATACTGCCGGCTGCTGTGGCGGCCACGCTGGGTGAAAAACTTACGGGCTGGATGTTAATATCCCCCCTTCCTCCGACAAACTCTGTATTCGCTGTGGAGGCCGATACATGCTTGGAAGTTGAGGGCTCTGGACCGGCGACAGACGTTAACCCTAGTTCGTAGCCTGGATTCTGGTTTCCAGAAGAGCTACGGGAAGTAAACTGGCGTACTAGACTGAACTTAGAAAAAAATGATTTTGTGGAGGATCCTTTGGAAGTGGAGGAAATGGGGAAGGCACCCGCGCTCTCTCTCCTCCTTTCGCTTTCCGTTAACGCCGTGGAAGTTGTCGTCTGCGTCAAGCTGGTCTCGCACAGACTGGCTTGCCTTCGTACAGTGGTGGATCGCTGTCTGGAAAACACGAGCTTGTGAAGCTCCCTCTTCTCCCCGGGACTCAGTTTTTCCTTCACACCGGAGGAAGTCGACGGCCTGGAAATTATGGAGGGGGAGATCGTCGGTAAAACACCTAAACTAAGGCGAGGTTGAAGATAGGCTGAGCTCGTTGGTAATTCGGATGCTGCCAGGGTTTGGAACCGATTGGAACCTAAGGGGCGTATCAGGGAGGAGGTTGAGCCGGAGGAGGCTCCGTGCAAATCCTCCACGCTTCTGACCACCGAAACCTTCGGCTTCTTTTTCGACATCCCCCTTGCCATCGCTGTTGAGCTGGTTGCTCTCGCTTCTCCCGAGGGGGGCAATTGGGCTTCCACGCTGAGGGCTTTCACTATTGCTTTCACCCGTCTGGATTTCGTTTCCAGGATTGACTCCAACATGTCCAACTCGGAGGGTGAGAGCTCACCGGAAGTAACGGCGTCCCGCATCTGCTTGATTTCATTTTGCAGATGCTCCGCCTCCCCCAGCATTTGCAAGTTGGCTGGTCGAGGGGTATTCTCTATCCTGTCCATCTCCTTCGCAAGAAGTCTTACCTCCCAGTTTTTATTTGTGAGTTCGGGTTCACCCTCCGATGAGTCCTCCGTCTCTTCCTCTTCGCTACCGACATCCGTTTGCTCGCCCTCTTCATCCTCATCATCATCCAGAGCAACGGGCTCCTCCTTCAGCCGCCGGTGCAATACTTCATGCACCCCACTTTGGGGTCTTCGACGCTTCGTCTCTTCCGAGCCGGAAGAACCGGAGGATTCATACTCCGTCGAAGTGTTCCCGATATCAACGGCCACGGAGTCTTTATCCAGATTCCTTGTTCCCTGACTTCTTTCATTTGGAGGTGGCAGCGAATCTCGATCCCGGTGAAATTCAACCTGCCATGGAGTCTTTCCAAACTCCCTTGTCTGTATTTTCTCCTCCGAAATTTGGGACCAGTTCGCAGTGGGATGCTTCTGCTGACCTTCCCCATTCCCCATATCCCTGCTGGAGCGACGGTGCTGCTGCTCATGATAATGGGAACTGGATCTCGGCTCTTCCATCGGTTGTGCCCGGCTTGCCAAACGACCCTCAATTTCCGCCCGCTCAAAAACCTCGTCATCATAATCCTGTGCGCTGATGACGGTATCGATGGAATCCCCTCTGCTAAATAAATAGGATGTTTGGAGTTCCAAGGGATACCTTCGCTGCATGGAAGGCTCCGCCTCTAACAGTAGCTCTTCGTCGTTATCAATGTCCACATCCACATCGTCCATTTCAGTATCCCCGTCATTCCCATAATCCAGGGGGTCGTAGTCCTCCCTCACACCATTCCCATTCCTGGGCTTCCGGCGGTCACCTCCCCTCTCCAGTTCTTGAATATGACGCTGGAGACGGAATATAATTTCATCCCGCTTCCGGACTTCGTGCTCCAGCGTGTTGAAGTTATCCTGAAACCTGGAATGGATTTCGTCCACCTTCGACTGAATAATTGCTTTGATCCCCATGAACACGCTACCAATGCATTCCTCTTGAGCAATATTTAGTCCAACTTGTAGCGTGCCGGGATGCCTCTCCCCCACGAACTGTAAATCCTCCCCTTTCATAACCATGAGATTCCTGAAGGACTTGATATTCTGAGGAGAGAAAAGAAAATCATTTAACAATTTAGTTTTATACGGTTTCAACAAACTAAATACTTTTATCACTCAATTAATTTTTTTTTAATTAAAATTCATACGTCATCATTGAATGGATCATCACTAACTGGAACAATTTCCGCCTGGTCGTTGAGATCAGCATCAATCCGGAAGTCTCTAATAGGCTCATAAGGGATGTCCTCCGGCCTAGCAACTTGATACGCTTCAGCAACACGGAGACCTCCACCTTTCCCCGATGCCGCGGCGAGATCCTCCGGTGAGACCACGGTAACTGCTTGTCTGTGGAAGGTAACATTCTTGGCAAACTTCCGATGTCTAGCCGCGTAGCCTTCAACAGTGGGGGCCTTCATCAGCTTCCTCTCATCCTGCTTCCTCGTGACAGCTCCGGGTCCGGACTCCCTGGCCCGTTTGGATTCACTCTCCGTTGCCTCCTCCGACTTGGCCAGGCGCTTAAGTATACTTTTGAGATTTCTCCGTTCCGGCGTTTCCGTGCTGTCCAACTCCGGTGGGCTGGGTGTGGAGGAGGAGCTACTGCTCGTTGTGGCTTCCTCCTCCCCCTTCTCCGTCGCTTGAGTAATTTTCTTGGAAGTCTTTCTCTTCTTGGCATGGCTATTCGTTGGGGACGGGGAGAGACGGCTCGGTATCTTATTGTTATTCCTGCCCCCTGCTTCACTAACCTCTAACTTATATTTAGTAAGGCATTTTGTGGCATTTGAGTCATCTACGATATTTGTAGCACTTGAGGACTGGGTGGGTCCGGTCTGTGGTGGGACTCTCCAGGTTTCCATTCTCTGCTCCGCCGCACGGCTCTTTTGCTCGCTGGCCAACTTTTCGTTCCGTCCCTCCCGTTCCGGGGGACTTTGATCGTACTTCCCTGCCAACGGTTCCGTCACTCCCGCTGAGGAGGAGCCGGGAAGATTGGGATCTTGGCCCGTCTCGCTTCCCTGACCTTGCAGCTGCTCTTGATTGGATTGAGTTCTCCTACCTAAGGCTAATGAATGCAACTGCTCCTCTTCTGTAGCTTCCGGTGGCGGGACTCCGGGTACGATCGAGGTCTCGTTGGAGCCTTCACTTGTGCTCCGGGTCAAAATATTGCTACTCGTTTTGCTCATGAGGAGTACGGAAATCTTCTGCCGCTCATTCAGTATCTTCAGCTTCTTTATAAATGGCAATCGGGAGAACTCTGGAGATAGATCGTCAACCGAGCCATACGTCTTCTGGCGAAAATGCAAAGCGGCCGGCCTTGAGAAGGAAAAGGGGATGGGCTCTATCTTGGACGAAACGTAAGCGGAGCTGGCGGAAGCTGAACGGTCCCTGCCCACAGAACCTGGCTCCAGAACCGGAGGCGACATGTTACCACCCAGTACTGGAGGAGAGAAAGAAATCTGGGAAGACAGTTTCGGTGGCATTGGAGGTGCAGTAATGGAAATGGGCTCTGTTGTAGCTCTGGATGCTGCGATTGCAGCCGCCTCCCCAATAAGCAAAGAGCCGGGTTTGGGTGGCGGACTCAACGCCCGATGTGCTAGCGAGCTGGATGGAGATGAAAAGACTGAACCAGATTCTATTGAGGATATACTATCACGCTTATCCTTCTCTATTGTCGGCCCCATCTCAGCTTTCCCCAACTCTTTGGCTTCCGGGGTCCCTGAAGAGGATGGTTGAACCTCCACAGCCGCCTTGGTTTTCACGATCCCGCTCTGTGCCAAAATCCCCTTGAAGGATTTGGGTTTAGGTGCAGTCGTCGTTAAAGTTGTAATTGGAGGAGTAGTAGTGTTGGATGGCGGCGACTGGGCCTTTTTGCTGGGAATCAGGGATTTCATCATGGCGTCCCTCTCCTCCTCCTGCTTCCTCTCCCTCTCCTCCTTCTGTCTGAGCAAACGCAATCTCTGCATTAGCGGCAGCCCTTCCCCAATCACTTCAATGACCTTTTCCGGGCTCGGCGGAGACTTGGCCAGGGGCAGTTGCACACGCTTCCCACCAACGCCCCGTTTACTAAGGATGGATGGCGAGGAAGTAGACGTGGATGTGGAAGTGGACGGTTCCTTTTCCTTCTCATCACTCAATACATTATGCATCCGCTTCAGGACGCCACGCGGGGGAGGGAATGATTTCGCATCCCGGTCACCATCCAGCCTCCCACCTTCTGGCTCGCTGGAATCCTCTTTGCTGTATAACAATTTGAATAAACAAGACGAAGAAAGAGTCAATGAAAACCCCCCAAAAAAATTTGTTGAATTGATCGCATTAATTTACAGCAGTCAAGGCAAGGCAAACTGGCTTATATCTACAAACCTGGAGTTGCTCTTCCTACTTCTCCGGATGACGTCTTTCAGTCCTTTAAAATCACTTTGCAACTTCTCCACAATCCGTTTCCCGGTGTTAGTGTCCCCAGCCTGTGCGGCAGCATCGGGCGCCTCCTTAGTCACCAGACTCAGCACTTGTGCCGCCTTCTTGGCAACCTCACTGGCGGAAGGCTTTTTGGGATTCGGAGGGCCCGATGCTTTCCTCGCCTCCATTAGCCGCTTCCTCCCAAGTGTTTGAAGTATTTCCTAAGCAGAAGGACAAACAAACAAGCACACTGTTCTAGAGACAGAAAATGAAACATCTTTCCTTCCACTTTCCTTTCTTATTTGTTCGTACTTGAGCTTCCGGGTAATCTTTCATTGCCGCCAATACATCCTCCCTGGAAAGACTGAAGAGCTCTGAGTAACCAACTGAGCGAACATCTGCTGTACGTCTGGAGATATAATTATGGGAAAGCTCATTAAAAATTATTTCCGATTCCGAATAATGATAATTATTATTTGTCAGTTA
>JAQGAI010002250.1:0-12688 GCA_034696905.1 Lepidocyrtus violaceus
GAAAATGGTATGCATTACAAAAAAAAATCATATAATATGCGTGTAAAAAGTCCACAGGTATTTTTATTGATAGTTGATTGCATGTACTCGTACATGCAGGTAAGCTGACTTCCGAAAGTCCGAGTAGGTAAAGTTAGCTGTGGCTAATGTATTTTGCATTGACATATAGCCAATTTATAGTCATGCGATCTGATTCTACCAAACTAGTCCATTGCGATCCTGGATTTGGATATTTCTCTTCTTTATAGCTCGATAGGTGATGGAAATGGAAAGGGTCATGCCAACCTAAATGCTGATATTTGAAGGGAAATCCATTTTCAATTGCCCAATAAATTCACATTCTTCCTCTTTGAATTGAGCATTAAAAGCGTGCATAAATAAACGGCAAATACAACATGAGTACAGATAGGATATATGTTGATCAGCAAAGTACAACCATTTCCTGGAAAGAAAAAAGTAAAACTTTCTCTTTTCTTCGACTTTCCCTTTCATCCCTGCTACAAAATGGGAAATGAAGTGAGCAACAAAATGAAAAATCCTATTCCGGCGCAATCCCTCCACATTCATATTTCGCTATGAACATAAGTTTGAGATTTCGCTAAAAGTCATTCCCCTTTTTTAATAGGCTCACGAAATAGCTAATTCCAGGTAAATGTCAATAGATTTCTGTCGGCAGCTAAAGCCCAAACCCAGCTTGTTATTCGGTTTTACTCGGCCGTCTAATTATAGTGGTTGGTGGGGGCTCCCTTCACACTATCTATTACAAGGGGCAAGTACACGACACGAGAAGACTAAATAAGGATGATGGAACACACAGTACTGACTCAATCAGATAACAAAATATTAAAAACTTCATTCTCTATATCAAGCCCTTCCATGGCTCATAATAATATGTGCCTATAATCCATAATCAAGGAGCCCATGGGGGACTCGTCAGTGTTGTTCCATGTATTTCAATGAGATTCATATCTTCCCTTTCTCATACTTCCGCTTTCAGCATGATAGTAATCAACTAGGTAGGTATACACACGAGCCTATCTATACATAATATTGAATTCAAGGATTATAATATTGAGAGTGAGCGATTCTTGTGAATAGAGTTAGCCTCAGAAAGGTAGTGGGCACAAAGTCAGGTTTTTGGTGACTGACTGATATGTATTGGTAACGGGTAATGTAACCAAAGAACTGCTGAGCTGCCTTCAGAGAAGGAAGCCATACATACCTATTTCCTATCTGAGCAATCCCACACATTTTTTTCTATCATCTCTTCAACTTCCAGATCACATCCCACACCTTACACGTGGCAAGAGTTAAGGAACGAACGGAATACATTTCTTT
Source organism: Lepidocyrtus violaceus (assembly GCA_034696905.1). Lineage (NCBI taxonomy): Eukaryota > Metazoa > Arthropoda > Collembola > Entomobryomorpha > Entomobryidae > Lepidocyrtus > Lepidocyrtus violaceus. Next base: position 1,339 of record JAQGAI010002250.1, read on the forward strand.
AGTACTACTTTTGCAATATAATGGAGTAAGCGGATTTTTGTCTTTAGGAGGATGATGTGATGGAATTTCGTAAGAAAGGAGTCACTGTTGGTATGGTGCCAGTGATAGGGAGCCAGGCTGGATGATGAAACTGATGGCGATCACAATGAGGAGGAGCAGAATGGAGGCAATATAAGCACCTAAATTGATTACGATAGATGAAGCTGATGGAAAGCTCCTTCCTTCAGTCAGTAAAAAGCCACTCCTAACATGCTTCACACTTCCACTTTCCCCAGCAAGAAGAAAAGTTTGGCGAGGAGGAAGGTTGCTCCTGCAAAATCTTATGATCACGTTGGGATTGGCTAGCCAAATGGTCCAAATCACTTAGAAATGAATCATTGTTAAGTTTCCTTTTCTAGCATAGTATAGCTAAACGTGTGAGTGAATTTAGGGTATTTGACATTATGCTCACTCCCGTAAAAATACGATCTGATAGGACCAAAGCTAATTTAGTATGAAAGCGGACTCGACAACCATATGACACGGATTCCACCTGTTTGAACAATAATACAGGATGCTGCTGAAAACGTGTTTGGAAAGGGAAGCAGGAGGTGAAAAGTGCTGCCTAGCTGAACTCATACGAACTGATAGAAAATTAATTCCCCAAATTTGTTACCCATTCTCTGGGACGGTTTTTTGTTCTCCCTCCTGTCTGGACAGACAAATGACTTCAAATGGCTTCGTGACAGAATGCAGTTTGGTGGTATGGTGGGGGCAAATTAGAAGCGAGAAAAAAGGCTGATCGAGATTGATGACTTTCTATCCCCGTACATATCTATATTTAATTACCCAACTTTTCTGTCTAAATTCGACGTCCAACAAACATAACTGTGACCGTAGTTCAAAGACCGTCTTGTTGTTAATTTTTATAATACAGATTGAGGCCCCAGTATAGTACTTTCTTGTAGCAAGAAATAAATTATGAGTCACTCCGTCATGAAGGCAGCTGCGAATGGTTTGCAATCTGTAAGTGACAAATATCTGGTTCATATATATTTCGAAGAAAAGATGTATTTATGGTCAGACAGAAGCAGTCTTTAAAACAGTCAGTCCATCAAATTCTAAATATTTACAAAATAAACAAATCTCGTTGAACATCTGCACCTACCCGCACACCTAATTGCAAAATGTTCTGCCTGCATCATTCTCATTGTCTAGTCATCAATCCTAAGCCTGACATAAAATACTGCAGAAGCTAAACAAATTTAAAACGCTGAGGAACCAGATCACTTTTCAGCTTGCTAATCAAAATTTCCATTTCCCTTCAATACAGAAAATGTTTCCGTCGATAACTCGAACAAGGTTCCAAACATTCAGCTAACCGTAATATTTTCTCGTCCTTATTTGACAACAGAGCAAAGTTTCCATAGAGAAAAAGCAATGTTTTACTGGAAAGTTATTTTATGTCATGACAGAACTTGTTGAGCTCATAATACTGTGAAATTGCATACTTCCTCATTACGGACCATCAGGAAAAGGAAGAAGAAAACCTTAACATTAACAATTTTCCTAATTTATCTCTAACAAGACAAGAAGACAGAAAATCCATTAAAACGTGGGAGTCAGCAAGCCGGAAAGACAGCAGCATCCAACCCAAACTCTCAGCCAGTCCTTCTCCTTCCGGTTGCTTGCCTTGTAAGTGACAATCCCTAAGTAGGTCGTACCGTATGTAATGTTTATTTAGTTTTATTACTTGGACCAAACTACATGCAGACATTTTTTCTCATTTCCATTCAAGACTCTTTATTGATTTCCTGTTATTTCTTTTCCGTTTCACATTGATACAGTGAGTGGCTTATTACATGGAAAGGCCATAAAAAAGATTGGGACATGCGAGCATATGTAAGCAAACATAATATTATTTATGTAGTGACATTAAATCGTCCTCCCCATGGCCATACATACCATACCACGGGCTGCTGCTACTGTTACTCCTCCATATCGCCTCCCAACAAGATCATATTGGATGATGGGGGGCAAAGGAGAAAAGCAGGAAAAAAGGAGGAAGAAAAGTAAACAACTTTCAACCACATTTTTATGCATAGACCAATCCAGATAATAATAAAATATGGCCTGTGGAATAACAGGAACAAGATGAACATAACATGACGGATTTTGAGGGAATGAAAGGTGAAATGATACGTCTATAGATACGGACAACAAAAGTATGAACATCATCATGGACATGAGCTATGTGCTTCGAATGCAGGAGGACAGAATAAATAAATATGCAAACGACCACTGATGGCTGTGATGGCCAAGTCATGGAACCATGCTAATATAGTGGGAGTGGGGGTTGCCGTTGTAGGACACAAACTTGTTCAGCAATTTTTTTCTTGCTTTCTTTCCTTCCAAGCAAATATTTTTATACACGGAATAAGAACTAAATTATATACCTAATGTAGTGCAGAAGAGGAGGCTGTGTTGCGTGTGTGTTTGTGCGAGGGAGTGATATTGTGTATTCTAATGCTCCTTGAGTTAAGCAAACAGATCACGTCCTCCTTTTCTCCTGCCTATTTCCACGACTTTTGCTACTGTCACTATGAAATGTTTGTGCCACTTCTGTTATTCCAAACTGATTCTTTTTGCTTCTTTCTTTTCTTGGAAGTAGATTCACATGAATGCGCGAATAGGTGAATTCCGACCGCGGGGAAAAATCTTTTTGTGGAGGAGGGGAGGCAATATAATAATATCATGTAGCGTGGCTGTCAAATATGTAAAATGTATAGACATACATCAACCACCTATACTATATTATATCAATATGCATGCGTCGCATGGATGGGAAACCTGGGAGCAGCCTAGACGGCCTTTTTTTTAAATAAAAAAAAATCTTACCCTCAGCGTAAAAAAGTAGTTTTAGGGGAAATTCTTACTACAACTGTGGCTTTCATACCATACTGGAGAGCCACCATACCAGGAACAGATTTCATCTATCAACTTTCCGCTTTTGAATCTTTTCTTCTGCATGAGAAAAGAAAGATTTCATTAAACCTCCCTCCTCTTCCCACAAAAGAAGTTCATCATGTTTCACATCTCACGAAAGTACTCAGACGGGGAAACATTTTTGTAAAATACATACTGGTGGAGGAGTGTAAAATGTAGCAAATAGAAGGAGAGAAAGGGGAAGAGGGAGGTTAGTCAAAAAATACGATAAATAGTGAAAGAAGTAATGACACCATTATTCAGCCATGTTAGGTGATGCGTAGATTCAAAGGGCAGGGTAGAAAGATTTGCATGTTTCGGCTTTCTTTTTTGATGGGAAAGAGAGACCGACCAAAATGACCAGCTGGGGAAATGGATGAAGTGATTCTTTCACTAATCCATGACCATCCGTTAGATCTGTCTTTGGGGAGGAAGATGAAAGTAAAACGAGTCGCCGTAAAGATAAATCTTGGCGGGCAGTAAAAACCCATATATTTTTTTACGACAATCTTATCAGTCCATCCTTTTGTGTTTGTTGGCATCCTCTGTTCCCGTAAATGCATTTCCTCGACGTTCTTCAATGAGAAACAGAGCGGTCAGCTTCTACAAAAACATTCCCACTTCATTAGAGCACCTCGGACACTTGTCCAGTCCAATCCAATCAACTTTCATTCAGTTCAGCTATTTCCCCCCTTTTGTATGGGGGTATAGCAACGGCCATTCAAAACCTTGAGTTCATATTTGGAAACCCGAGTTTTCACGACACTTTTTCTGTCTTCGTATCAATTTTGAAAATGGAACGAAATGTAAGATTCCATCCTGAGAAAACTGTAAATTAAGTACCAAAAACGAAAGTGATAATTTTTCGACGAGCCTTTATCCGTATTTTCAATAATGAATCGATTTAAACTCCTTTTATTACAAAATCCAATTCAATAATTAAATTCCGATGACTTTTTTACACATACTGTAGCCCAAAAAGTCGGCACGAATACCAAGTTAAAAAAAAATAAACGCATTCCATCTAGTTCCAGTTTATGGATTAGCCCTCCTTTTAGCGCTAAAAAAGTAACATGGAGCAGCCAGTATGCTAGGTTCCAGTGGGAATCTTTTATTGGGAGCGTGATACGAAAAATGATACGGCGCATTTATACTTACACAATCAATAAAACACATTATTAGCCTTTTTCAAGCTTTAACATTTTCACGAGAACACCAACCCATTTCCCTCTCAGGTACATTTCAAGCGTATTAACGTCCGCCAATGTCAAAGGTAGCTTTTACTTTTGAGGAGAAAAGGTATTACCTATTTTGGTCTCTACACTTCCTACGTTACAAAGACTTACTAGTCACAATCCCCCTTTTCCTTTGTTTTGTATTAAACAAACGGGAGTGAAAGCTATTATATAGAGAAACGGAAAAGTATTTCTGATCAGATCACTGTCAAGCATCATACCTAATCATGAATAAGGTTTATGTGAAACAGAAAGGAACGGGACATGATGGCCAAAGTTTTATGGAGCACTAAATTGGGCACAAACACAAAATCCATGGAAATAAAAAGAAATGCCTGGCTATATTTCCCACATCTTTGTATGTATTTATTTCCACTAGCCGGAAGCCTGTTTTGCATGTGTTGATGGAAAATCTAATAGTTTACAGATCAACTCGTAAAAGAATGATATATTGGGTGATGGACATTCCGAAAGACGATGTCATGTAGAGTGAGAGCAGTCCAGATGTAAAAAGGGTTTTTATGAGAAGCATCTTTTTTATTACCCTTGGATACGGGAAGTCTGGCTCTGACCCTCTCTGAAGCTCCATCGATGGTTGGTACATAATAAGAAGGGGAAAGAAGTTCCCAATGATTGTTTACATTGCGATTGTAGTGCTTGTTTGCAACTTTGATACTTTAACCGGAATGCAATGCTGTTAGATTTTGGCAGTCCTTTAAATGCTGTTGTCGTAAAAAATCCACAATTATAAATGATCAGAGACCAATGAGGTATAATAAGCATACTAAGAGTCTGGCTGTTTCTCACTCATTCAACTATTCCAAAACTTTAAACAAAACGATTTCCACAAATTTCGTTTTCCATCCTACTTTTTTCGGTAATATTGGCCTGTTTGTTGGCTTTGTGTTGCATTTCAACCCATTTTGCACTTTTATTTATCCACAGATAAAGACACTGGCAGATGACGAGGGGTATTTCAATTTATGGGAATATAAAGAGTGATTTAATTTTTTCTGTTCTTGCAATAAATTTTATACTTGTAGAATTATACTTCCGGCTTTTATCTCTCTGGCATTTCATAGCATGCCAGTTCAAGTGTTTGGAAAACTACTACATACTGCACAGATATGATTTTCCTGTAAATACTGATATTACTTCAGGACACAACCTGTCTCAATTAGTGCAATTGTGATAGCATATTTTAAAATGACATTTCCTAATCATAGGAATGGAATTTTCAACATTGTTACTATAATGAGGTGCTGGTTTGAAACGAGTTGCAGATCTCAAATATTGGGAACAAACTTACTTTTGGGTGAATGCATAATAATAACGAGCATGTTTTTTGCATGTTGCAGCATTTCTGCAATGTAGAATGGACAAACAAGACCAACACTTCCATGTTGTTTATATACATTCCTGCCAGCAGCACAAATAATACCCTTACACTGCACTCTATCAATCTAACTAGGTAACTTAAGAAAAACGATAAGTTATGTAAGTATTTTATTCATTAATCTTTGTCCCCTTGAAAATATTTTCGATCGCAAATTCTGTGTACTGAATATACATGCATGGCTCCCTTGCCCGTTCACACACACGCCTTCTCGCATGTGTGTCCAAAGACGTGTCACTAATCCAAAAAAAATCCCTTAATTCTCCTTCCGCCTGTTCGCATCATACATGGATTTGTTCAACGAAGCGTGCCAGACTGGGCTGGAAAAGCGTAATCCTTTTAGCGAGGTAGCCAAGCCAAGCCACGGCAGTGATGATATATAGTGTTGATAAGGCAGGTATGTGACAGTGACAGATTTATTTAAATGTTGGCATTATAAAAAAACTGAGTGGCCGTATTAAGGCTCATTATATTAGCAGGAATTGTCGGGAGGAGTACCTAATTAATTTAGCTTGACTTGATATTTTTAGCTGGTTAAATTAGAATGGCGTATGTGTGTATGTACGAATATTTGGAAGGTATTAAAACCAGACTTGCCTTGACAACAGTGGACACCGTGGCGGACTGTGGTTGAAGTGACGAGGCTACAGCGGGGCTAGAGGATGATGTAATTGTAGCAGTGGTTGTCGGGGGTGGGAGCATTGGGACGCCCTCATCATCATCGGGCTCAGGTTGGGCAAGTCTCGCGATTGTCGATTGCTTACTTTTGGTTGTCATTGCCACACTCTTCAAAAGTTCATCCGCGCCTTCTTCGTCTGTCAATTTCTTGCTATCGGTTCCGTTGGTACTGCTACGCCAAAATCGTTCTTTCATCTCAGCCAAATATGGACAACGCTGCATTCCTAATGAAGTAAAAAGAAAATAGAAGATGAATAAATAAATACAACAACAACAATGTCACCCACCGATGCAAACTTTACTTAGCATACGATTAGAGGTAATGCAAATCCAAAATTTAGCGAGTGATTATTACATCACATCATTAAACAACTTGTTATCTTACGGGATGCTTACAACCCCACTTGGTAGTGTTGTATATATGTACCTTAAGCATTAGCACTTTCATAAAACAGACAATAAGAGATTGGATGAGAAAATCTTTTCATGTGCATGTGTTACTTAGTATATCTATGCATCTCGATATTTTTTTTTACTGAACTGGGTCTCATTTTTATGAGTTAAACATTGCCAAATTGAAGTAGGTAAGCTCGAGATACACACAAAAAGGTTTTGCACTTGAGTATTTATCCCATTTTTATAGACATCCACTTCTAATGCAAACACACACGCCATTATCTATAGGAGCAAGTTGACGTCTAAATAAAAAGCGCAAATTTAACAGCCAACTAACCTCAACCCAATCAGCATTAATTGTCCTCGACTTAAAATAAGGGTTAGTTAAATACATACTTGAAGCAAAATTTATTTATATTTTATTTCATTTCTCATTCATCCCGACGGCGTTTTGAATTAACAGCAGGCTTATCTAACCTTGCAAAATTTGCTAATGGATAAGTACTCACATGCCACTTGTTCGAAGTGAGAGTGACTTATCGCAAGATTCCTTATCTCACTCACCCTCCTGAAGCCATTTATGCATAATACATTAGGTTCGATGATGATATGATGATGATGAATGGATGAATACGTCTTTCTCAACCTGTTCTAATATCTGTCCCATCAAATCATCCATCTCATTCAGGCGTTAAAATGTTGCTGCAGAAGTTTCCAATACTGAAATCTCGTCAAAGCTCTTTCTCTCTTGAATTGATCCGACAAGTTTAGTTTCATCGTAAATCAAGATGTACAAAATATACTTAATTAATCTCTACCCACACGAATCCTTTATAAATGGAAGGGTTATAAAACTGACCTAGCGAGTTATAATCAAGTATGTATTACTCTGCTGTTGTATAACCTTTTTATTAAAAAAAAAACGTTGGCAAGTGTTGGGGTCAGAAATGTTCTTTTGAAACATGTCTACCTAGTCTGACTGCACAATAGAAATTTCCCTTTTTATAATCATTTGATGATTTACCACCACCGCCAGGCGGAGACGATCCGACAAAAAAACTCCTGCCTGCATGGGAATGACAATGGAAAGTAATAAAATAAACACTGCTTTGTTTCAAGTGACCAATAAAACTTAATAAACATCTTTTTATTAGCGTATTTCATTCCCTCCATTTGCCAGCCAACAATATTTATTATTATGCATCTATTTATTTTCGTTAGGTCAACGACAGCATAATTAATTCCTTGCTCTTTCCTTCACTCCAGACACATGAGAAGAGCTAAACGAAACAGACATGGAAAATATCACATCCCAAACTATGTATGTTCCTTCCTATTGTGTCTTTCCAGCCTCGCAGAAAAGTTTGTCCATGGACAATAACGGAATGAAGAATAAGAATCAAAGCCCATGAGAGAGGCCAACAATTCTCCGAGAAACTTGCTGAAGGCACGCACACACTCAACTCAAACAGCGAGCCTGGAACTTGTTCGACTCGAGTGGAACAAAGAAGGAAAAAAAGTTGAGTATAAAGGACTGGGATGATCATCATCACTTCCCATCATCATCCCCACACAATACAATAACAGTAAAATGTGCAGACAACAACCTAGTCGATAGGATGATGATGTTGATCAGGACGGTGTTGCTGATGATGATGGAGGGGAAAGGAATGAAAGGAATTACAACTATGGAGCTACAAGCAGTTCCATTCTCCGAGAGAGACTTTTTAATTGAATTTGATTGAATTCCTCTTGTTGCAAAAGGGTGCATCCTTTTATTCCATTTTTATGGAGAATGGAGATGAATGAGTTGTTCCCTTTCCTTTCCAATCCTAAATTTTCTCTCAAAATGGATATCCCTTCCCTTAATTGCTTCATTTTAGTGGCTCATCATCATCCTCATCCTGGAAACATGTATAGTAACAAACTTACATTTTCCTTATATCATGGTCTGATTTTTACTCTATGCAAGAGTAACAATCTGATTTCCACTCTTTATCGGGTGCAACAAAGACCTGCTAAATATGCAGAGTCATTGAAACAATTTTGTTTTTATCCGCTTTTCCTGCCAAAATGGAGCCAAAGGAGGATGGGAATGACGATGTTAAGTGGCCGGTAGCGCCTCTTTAAAAAACTACCCACTATAAAGGTTATTATACTTATATGTAAAAGGCTTATTGTTTAATTTATTATCTTGTACGATACGATAGATACATGTAGCCTATAGTAGGAGGAGGGAAAAAAACTCCGTTAATTACGATGAAACTTATTTTTCCCTTCTCCTACAACCCAATAATTACCAACTGAATTCTCAACTCTCGGAACTATAGGCATGGACAAGAAGGTTGTTGGCTGGTTCTAAAGCGACCATGTATTTATGTTGTTGTCTCCTTTTTTTTTTACTTTTATGGCTTGTGACGGCTGCGGCCTTAGTTAGTTCTAATCGACATGACACATTCATCCACTCACTCTTCCGATTCCATTCACTCGACTCTTAAAAGTCTTTCTCTTTTTCCGTTTAACTATGGTATGGTATATGGTGTGGTGGTCTTTCGTCTTGTTCGATCATTTTCCAAAATCAATAGAAGGGAAATTTCACGGTCTATTCGAAATGGGAAATGATACAGTGGACTGGGTCGTCTTAGTCTTATGCCTTTCTGTCATGCAAGCAAGAAGATGGAATGGCAGGAATGACAACTTCAAGCTCTAAGGCTTCAGAAACTCGTTAATTTCATTAGGAGTCACAGATACATAGTAAGGGATGTTCTTATAATAATGAAATATATTTACTATGTTGTCTTGCTCTTGCTTCCTCCTCCTTTGTCTTCCTTATCTATATTATTATTACTAGCAAAAAAGTCTGTTGTTCAATGGAGTGGAGTAGTGCTCCAAAGAGAAACCATCGGTATGCCAAACAATGGGAGGAACCTCCTGCTTGTAATTAAATTTTGTATTGTTAAACCCGCAAACTTTCCGCACTCCTCGACAAGGCAGATGAGTACATCTTCGCCACCAGTACATGTATACTTTGGCATATGTATACAAGGCATTCAACTCTATTAACAATGGTGATAATAAAATGGCATCCAGAATGATTTCGTTTAATGGAGAAGTGAACAAAATATTCAAATTACAACATACGACGACGGTATTTACTCTGTTGAGGACTTTTATGTAAGAGGAAAATTAATTCCCTGTCGTTCGTTAAGTGAATGGTGTCAAAGACTTGTTGCCCAATTAATGCACTCGCATGTCGTAATTGATTAAGATGTTGACGCTCAATTACTTAAAGGGGAAAAAATATTCAAGTCTGTTTGACTCCCCATTCGAATGAATTCCCCAAGCAAGGTGTGGGGAGTCGAATACTTATGTTCTGGTAGCTAATCTTCACACTCCTCGTGATCGTCATCCAGCTTATATAACTGTGTATGACTCCTTACATCCCCATCATTTCTGTGTGGTTCTTATTTGTTTGCATGCTCTGGTGTTGATGTTTACTTTTTAAGCTTGAATGATTCCGTTCTTCAACCAAGGTTGATACTCATCTTCGAAGAGAGATTAAGAGGTGGATAAAAAACGCACGCACAATATTGAATCGGATAGGTAAAATACATTCCCTTCTTTTTTGGGGACACCAAAAGTTATTTCCTTTTTACACGCACATATCCAATTACGTATTAATTTCTTAAGAAATTGGTTTTTGCAGCAAGTATTTTGCCTCTGGTTGGTCTATTCCTATTGATCAAAAAAGACAACAACAAAATTAACAAGCGAACTCCTTAAAAGTTCATGCGTTTTACACCTGAAATAATTAACAATTTAAAATTGACTCTTTTGTGGGATCCCCCTCCCCGCCAAATGTGCTGCTATTTTGTCAAACTAACCTAACTATTACTATTATGGCTCACGGAAAGCCAGAAGAAAATGGAAATCCTCGTTTTCTGTACAAATGGGAGTAAATAAAATATTCAAATTTTCCATTTCAACTGACAGACGACTGCGACCTGCACGACGGGCTGTCTTGATTCAAAAGCAAGCTCAAAAGCAGTGTCGCAATTGGCAGTATTGAAAGCCCGTCACTGCTCTTGCTACTTTTCACATTTCCACGGAATGGAAATGACAAACTTTCATTTGTCATTGTCATCAAAGCAGACACATTTTGCAATGATGGTGGCATGGCAGTGGCAGTATGAAAAGTGGTGCTGGTGGTAGTAGTAGTAGTCGTCGTCGTCGTGTGGTAAATGATAGGGAGAAATCTAGGCCAGACGTTTTCAACAGCTTTCATAAAGTTTGGAACACACACAGACTAGACTGGATGTCTGCCTGTTTGAAGTATGATGATCGGCATTACAACAATATTAACAATGATGAAATATATCATGAAAATTGTAAGCATTAATTTACACAGGGGAGCAGGGAGGATGGGTCATTGAATTGTAAGCCAATTACTGCTACTATTACGTTCACTTTACGTTCACTCTGGCTTTTTAAACGGGTACGGTAAACAGTCTGAATTTTTAATCAGTGTGCCCATAACCAACCAGAATTCGTTTAAAGCATGAATTATTGTTGTTTTTTTACTAAACTGCAGTCGTCGGTATAACCCTTGGCAAGAACTATTGTGTCGTGGATAAGGTTACTGGTAACGTTATGTAATCTTGCCGCAACTTAATAGAAAAGC
>JAQGAI010002251.1:0-12683 GCA_034696905.1 Lepidocyrtus violaceus
TATAAGGAGATATTTTTTTTATCAGGGAATGCCAGCCCAGTCTAGAGTTTAGTCCAGTCCAGTCGAAACACGCATCGTTTTCGACCTTCCATTTGGGAAAAGTCATTTTTGCTCGGGAATGACCAGTTCTATTTGTAAACGATAATTGCTCAACCCAAACACACACTGCTGATGTAACACATTATAGGGAGGAAGGGAACGCAACAGTCAAAACATTTCTTCTTCTTCTTCTCTCCTTTTCTCATTCTTCTCCTTTAATGAAATGGGCACATTGTAAAAAGGAAATGTTAAATGGGACCAGTTCCGCTTTCACATATGGACACGTGTAGAACTGCTGTGTACACAGCTAGGCCATTTTCAACAAAGGTTTTTTTCTCTTCTTGGAGCTTTCTCTCCCGAGCCAAGAAAAAAACAACAACCTCGTGCCATAATAATAATAATATATCCTATCTTGGTTCTTCCACTCTTTCTTATTATTATTTTTTTTTCTTTGAGAAAAAAGAAACATAATAGGAGAGATTTTTGACAATGGTCATTCTTCTCCTCTCTTTCCTGTCCATTCACCCTTTTTGCTTTTCGGGGGAAGGGAAAACAGAGGGAATGTGACATGAGTTATTTGGGACTCGTGTCAATGCTCATGTGACCACTTCAAAAATAGCTTGGAAGACACGCACAGAGAAAGGGAAAGAAATCCTTCTTTTTCATATATCAATTCTGTTTTTTTTTTCTCTACTCCTGAATGGAGATGGAATTGGGAAGGGTCTTGTCTTCTACGCAAACACTTGAGAGAAGAGAAGAATACGCCATCCGACTCCCACTCCCGGCTCGTTATCCTCCACTCCTTTTCCCAAGGCCAAGGGGAAAGGGCATATATTTTTAAGGCCTGGTCCGGAGAAGAAAAAATCATCATTGTCTTGAGAGGTCAGTCTCCCTCCATCTCCACCATCACTATCCCACCCCAATTTTTTGGAGGAGTTTTTGAAGTGGATGAAAAAAGAGCATAATATCTTTGATGTTATGCTGGTATGGCAAGGTGGTGGTTCATGGCATGTCTCAAACTATTTTATGATGACCGACCACTGAGGATGACGATGAGCCACTCACTTTTGTATTCTGTGGAAGCTCCCAGCAAAGAAATAGAGTTTTGGGTTGGGAGAAACGCATTCCATTCCATCTCATTCCTTCCTAAGTAATATTTTTTATGAAGACAAGGAAAGGGTAAGTCCGGCAGAGGGAAAAAATATGAGTTGAAAATAAGTTGCATTTATTGTTGTTGGCTATGATAGTATTCTAGTTGGATCTTTGGATCGTTTTCATCATGAAAGGATTCTCCCATCCAAGAAAAAAAAAATAAAACTTTTTTTCCACTTCTTCTCACGCGTTATTTTACGCAATTTCATATACTACCTCATTTTTTGGCTCCTTATGTTGTATGATATGGAACATTATATATTAATGCGTGAGTGAGTTGAATAAACTATTTCTTTTAGGGATGGTGAATGCTCCCTGATCCTCCGCTGATGGTGGAGGGAAAGTGGCGTGAAAATATAATAATAAAAGCAGGACTCTTCTATAAAAAATATAATATACAAGAAAATGAGGAAAATTACACAACTTTATCTTAATATTCTTGCTCGGTTCAGATGCTCATACTGTGAAGGACCCTTTTTCATGCCCAGTAAATTTCTTCTTCCTTTGGAGAAAGCTCAACCCAGCCAGACTCAATTTTATGAGTGGAGGGAATGAGAAAGGAGAAAGCAAAAGTTTTTTTTCTTTTGGGAGGAAAAAAAAAGACTTAAAAATTGAGCTGAGGCTAACTCTTTATGGGTGTTTTCTAAGCTATTATAAAAAAGGGTTTGTTGTGGGCTTGAACACTGAGGAAGTAAATAACATTGTAGAATGGGAGGAAAGAGCAAAGAAGAAATTAATGGGTTGTGCGTGGAATTTTCCTTGTTGTTTTTGTATAGTATGTTGTGGTGGCGGTGGATTTGTTATTTGGGAAAGGATTTTTAAAAAATGAAATAAAAATTGTAGGAGATTGTGTTTTGCGGTGTTTGGGAATGTAGTTGGAGTTTATTGGGATGTGTTGTTGGGGCCTGTATAGTTTTTCCTTTTGGGGAGGTGAAAGGAAATCTGACTTAGGTACTTGTGAATTTTGGTTATGTTAAAAACAACTCACTCAGTACGAATAGCATGAAAAAATATTTATATTTTAAGAGTTATTGAATTTGAATTTGAATCGAATTGAATTAAAGCACTATTTGGTTATTTAACTTACACTAATATAACCGGTCATATGTCTTCGATTGATGATTTCGATTAAACCAGATCATACTTCGCAGATATGGGAGCCATATTAATGTCCACATCCAATCTCAGTGTCATCAATCCACTGACACGCATGTCTTTCTCCCACTAATCTAAAGAAACCACATCAACATCAATCCGTTTTCAGCAGCAGTACACACTCATTGTTGCAATGTTCCTTATTGTTCTTCCTCCACGTACCAACCATCCAGTCCGCTACTCTCACTTTTTCTTCCATTTTATTATGGGCATACACTACGCAGTCATTTCTCTTGGTTGTTTTCAGCCCTTCTTCCAAAAGCTACTCCAAGTCTTGTTGACATCATGACTATCATGAGCACATGAACAATGAGCAATATATTAACGTCCCTTCGTCTGGAATCTCTGCTCACATAACATAACACAACCAAACCAAACCAACAGCCGACAAACTCGAAGTAAAAAGCAACAACCAAGCCAAGCCAAAAATTTTCTTTTCTATTTTCTCAACTTTCCCTTTCATCATCCTTTCAAACAGGCCAAGCCAAACCGAGCCTAAAGAGAAAAAAAACGAATGCTTGAAAAGGGCTCTGACTTCCTAGCCCAGCCAGACTCTTGTTGCTTTTAACTGCGCTGCGTATGCCATAACTAGAGTTGATGCGACAACTTACAAATAGATGAATGCGTTCCTTTCCCCACTTCCCTTTCTCGAGGAGAATATGTTTCGCTCAAAATTGGCTTTTATTTCAGTTTAATTGCCTCTTATCTTGGAAGAGTACCAACAAAATATTATACAATTTGTTTCCCTCCTCGTTCTTTCTCCGTCTCTCTGTCTCCCCAGTCCATATGCTTTTTGCCAGTGGATCCTTTTCATTATGAAATGATATGATGGGGATATTATTATGAAATAAGTTGGGTTTTTTATAGACAGGATTTTTTTTTCTTTTCTCTTCGCCTGTCTTTCATTCTGGAGTCCTTCGTCTGAGGGAGCCTTTTCATCTTTCTCCTCGTAATGATAATAATAATAATAACCGCTTGGAGAGTGGAGTGGTAATAATAATAATACGCATAAAACACAACAGAGCTGGGAAGAGCTTCCAGCATAAAACGACTTTAACAAACGTTTTTTTGTGATGGCGGAGTCAACAAACGAGCCAACAAAAAAACTCAATAAAAAGCTTTCCGTTTATGTATTCCATGTGAAATTATGTGGAATTTGGAGAATTAAATGATCATTTCCTAAAAAAAATACAGATTTGTACATTCCATGTTGTTTTCATATTTTCAGCGAAAACTTGAAAAACATTTGATTTTTGTAGTTTGTGTAAAATTAACTGGTTTGGTGGAAACAATATTTCGATGAATAACACAGCTTGTTCCATTGTTTCTCGGAATTGCGTGTTGCTCACTCCTCTCCCGTTTGATTTGAAGGGTTTCACGTAGGCTTCAACTAAAGTGAGGTTTCCATCATTAATGGCCCGAATAAAGCCTTTCTCAGAAGCGGGTAGTCAAGTTGAAGTATTACAAATAGAATGATACATTTATAAATAATCTGTATTAGGGTTACACGAAAACTTTGTTAAAAATAATTAATTTCGATTTATTTCTCCAATAACTAAAAATAATCAGTATCATCATAATCATCAGCATCACCGACACGATAACCACCATAATAATCCTTATCATTCGCCAAAATATTCACTTTCCTGTGCCCTCCATCTTTCCTTCCAATTCAAAGCCCAAGTTCCTTCACCACGCTTCTTTTTTGGAATCATGTCAAGAAAATATGGGAGTGAAAATAGCTGTAAATGATTTTCCATTGCTTCGTGAGAACATATCTTGATCATATTATGATTATATCAGGAACTCATCCTGTGTCCTCAACATGGCATCAGCATCGTCGTCGGTCGTCGTGTTTGGCAAGAACTGATATAAGTACCACTACTGCAACCCATGAGAAAAGAGGAAGACTGGGAGGAGGATGGTGAAAAGCAGAAAATATTTTTTAAAGAAAAAGACCTGCAGTCTCCAGTCATCTGCACCAAACAACTAGCAAAATTCCTGTAGTGATGTTATGTTATGTTCATTTCCCTAATCGTAAGTTCACATTTTCACTATTAAAATCCTCCACATCCAAATATTTCCAAATATAGATTTTCTCCGGGAGGGAGTCACAGCCAAACTCTGATTATGACGATTTTATAATCGACTTTCTAGGGAAAACCTAGTGGGGTCGATGGTCGATGGTACTTGGGAATTTAAGTGAGAATTAGGAGGACTGTGAACCCCAGCTTGGGAGCCACACATGAGCCAGAGCCAGACTCTCTCAAATAGTACTTTTAGTCGTATCATCATCATCTTACGCACCGGGATTGTGGCAGTGAGCTATTCTCAAATTCGGAGCTTTCTAGTTTGGTTTTCAATTTTCTTGAGAAACAAAAACAGGAATTACTCACCCTTTTTTGTTTTTGGAGTGAAATCCGAAAATGAGAGTATTTTTTACTTGATATTTAAGGGAAAGAACGGGATGTTGATAATCGGTGCGTGCCAAGCTCATTTTAGAGAAGTTTGTTTTTGTCCCCTTCTCAAACAATCAACAGCAGCAACAGCAACAAAAAGGGAAGAAGGCAACTGAGCGTAGATCTAAAATTACATACACTATCAGCTTTCTACATAGCTTTCCTCCGCCTCTTTCATGAACGGGGTATTGGAGTGAACAGGAGGAAACGGCTTGATCTAGATAAGTAACGTGATATATATTTGTCAGCCACATCTATTTCCTGTCGGACGTGGAGGAAAAGTGTATTTTCCACATCTCGATCTGATTTGATCAGGAGGCGATGGAGAGTACAGTATCAGTATCCTGTGTAAACCTGCTTCTTTTTATGGGGCCCAGTTTTGGGCATTTTGTATGCGTTTTTGAAGAAAAACCAATTTTCTTCCGAAAACACATTTAGAGAAGGGAAATTAGCTGGGAGAGAGCAGCAACCCCTTCACTCCTTTTCCTCCATCCTGGCTGGGGTGTATTAATGACAAGATCGAACATAAATTGAGCCAAAATAGGAATAATCATTATGGAATGGCTTGTATACGAAGCCATTTTACCAACTCCCAAAAACAAACTGGCTCCACTCATTCATTTCCGGTTGAGGGTTGCCTTTCCCCGGGTATTAAATCGATGATAAGAAATTAATTAAAGTTAGCTCATTTCAAGCTAAATAGACTTTTTTTGCTTGCATTGTAATATAATTAAGTTAATTCAATCATTTAATTAAACCCATCCAAGACCTATGGCAAGGGCGGAAGGAGATTTTTGGATGTTTGTGCGTAGAAAATTCCAACTTTTTTTTGCCAAAATCAAGTCAATCAAGTATAATTAGAAGAGAGAAAGCATTTCGGTGTTCCATCATCATTATCATCATTGTTCCCCAAAAAAAGAACATTGCCTTCACCCTCCCTCACAGTCCATTTTCTATTATTTGTAATGGCCATGATGTCTATTACAATCATGGAAAGCATTTATAACTGGTATTTTTCCATCGTCATCCTCGTCACTTTCACTGAGGATAAGTCTGACGACCAAGGAAGGAGGAATGCAATGGACATTAAAGCGTAGTTCCATTTTTTCCTTTTACCCGTGGCCATGGCCAGATCAGGCCAGACCCCCGACCTTCAAGACTCCATAAGTTTCCCGTGGGACCAAGTCATCCACATCCAAAAAACTTTCTCTCCTCATTTATATTTCTCCTCCCGCTATTATTATTCTTGACTGTGCACATTAATATATTCGAGGAAAGATATGATGCACTATAGCTTCGGCTTCCACATCCACCCTCCCCCCCATCAAAGCAATAACTTTCGGAGTGAAAAGGAAATGGAATGTATTGATGTCCCCCTCACATGAAAGCCAAGTCAAGACTAAACTCAATCCTCCATGGAGGAACCTTAGTGGTGGACGAGTCACCTTTAATCGTCATAATAATGGAATAAAAAAGGATATTGAAGGGAAAAGAGAGAGTGGGGCCATCATCATCATATTTCTCTTTTGTAATAGGCTATGCCATGCCATACCATATTCTTATTCTACCATTCATTCCACGTGCATGACTCATTTCCAAAGATATTTATTTCTCCCATGCATAGATGACTGCATATTGGAATGAAATGCATTTTTTCCTCCCTTTCCGTTCTGGAACGAGCTCAGGTTGGGAAATATATTCTGAAGTTTTTTTTTCTCTTTTCTGACTTTCTTTTACCTACCTACCTACCTTCCCTCCCTCTTTCTCCCTTTTTATATCTATTTTTTTCTCCCAAACCAAACTTACAACTTTCCCAAGCTTGGAGTAATCATGACTGATTGATCTGCTGGATGGAGAACCCTTTGGGAACTCACTTTGGCTTTTTTCTCCTCCTAGCATCGTCATCGCATCAGCAGCAGCTTTCTGTTTTGGCTTTGATCAGCAGCCCTGTTTAGATCCCTTCCACTTGTCTCAACTAGTTTGACCCTTGCTGTGTCCCTGTTCACTGGAGCTGCAGGAAGTCACTCCAAATACGGGCTAAACTCTACAGAATAATATCAGTCATCTATCATTTAACCTTTCTTCCCGAAGTAGCATCCCATCCCAGCCTATCCTCCTCCTCCATCGAATCCATTCAACATTGAACTAAACAAAACCATCAAAAAATATTGTATCGAGAATGCACTGCAGTTTCTTCACAATACCCAAAAAAAATATATTCACATTTGAGCACTGGCACATGGCAAAGTTCACAGGAGAAAAAAGAAGTCAAAAAGAAAAATATAAGTCGGGAGAGAAGAAAACAAAGCGCTTGATATCATGCATAGGTTAATGAAAGTTCATTGTTATCCAAAGAAAAATATAGTTACCTCGGTCGGGATAGATCCCAATTTAAGCTGTTATATTCCATCCCCATCCATTTCTACGTATAGTTTGTTCATGCTCATTCATGATGATCATGATCATGATGACGATGATGATGATGAACATGAGCTGTTTTGCTATATATTTTTTTTCTTCTTGTCTTTTCTTTCCCTTCCATGGCTCGGGTTCTCTTTTTTCTTTCTGGTTTGAGTCTGTTGATACTTGATTCCGTTGAATCCGGGTATTAACTTCCCCCTCCTCGGCTTTTTCTCTTGTTTCCATTTATCAATGACTGTTTCGTTTCCGATCTCGATTTTTTTAATATTTACTTATTTTTTCTTCTCTCAGATGGGCTCACATTACTTATACCTAGTAAGTAAGAACGATATGGGATGATGGGGTAAAGGATCCTTAGAGAACAAGTTTGTCAAGTTACTAACAAGCTGATTTTTTTTCAGTTGAGTTGATAAAGCACAGGGAGAAAATAAACAAGGGCGAAAGAAAGGTTGTAAAAAATTGGAGAGGGAAGTTGTAAGTAAGCTTGGTTATGGATGGTATATTATGGGATGATGATGACGAGGATGTCGATGTGGCTGTTAGTTTGGTTTGGTTTTGAACTATGGTGGATACGATAGTTCTTTTTAAGGAAAGGGGAAGACTGTGTGAGGAAGGAAATAAAAAAGTTGTTCATTTCTTTTCCAAGGGAGAAAAATGATTGATTGGTGGATTGTTAGCGGTTGATGGAAAGTAGTTTCTCTTGTAGAATGGATCAAGTGGGGAGAAGAGAACAAGTAAATTAAAAGGGTCTTTGGTTAAGAATTTAGAAAAATATATATAAGGATTGGAAAGCTTTTGTATTTATTTTTTAAAGGAAAACTGAAAGTTTTTAAAAACACGTCACTTTATTTCGTACCGCTACCGTCAAGTATGTGTGTATACCTACTAATATATGAGGCGATGTTAAAAACTGACGATGAGTAAAAATCTGGGGAAACGTGTAGCAGAATATGTGTTTAAGCTTAGGTACCTGCCTATAACTTAAAAATAACTTTAATTGGAAAATAGATGAAAGGGAATTTAGGTCAAAGGTTCATTTTATTCCCTAGAAAAAAATATGGTTCACTTCTTTCTAAGTGGATTAAACAAGCATTAATCTAGAATTTCTGTAGAATTACAAAAAACCCTATTCCCCAACCAAACCGGCTTCATACACCACCACCACCATCGATAAACTGAAACTATTATATAATATTTTGCATTGTTGCTCCTGCTCCGCCATATAATAATGGGACATATGAAAATGCCACTGCTGTGTTCAAAGGACCCGTCTGGAATAATAAAATATTTTTATGAAGCTAAAAAGTAAGCCCGGGCTGCCACCTGAATACCTAATACGTAAGTGCTAAGGCAAAGGTTTTAAAAAGATAATGTGAATGTGTTGAAGGGTTTATATTTGCGAAAATGGATTCTTTTGCGAAGTCGGTTGGTTGGTTAGTTTTTTAGCTTTTGGGATTGGATTTTTATGTCAAAGGTCAGGAGAACATCATCTCGTATCATGTTACATAATACATAAGCCATGCTACAAAGATGCCACCTTGTATCTTGCATGGCTCAAGTCATCATTTTATTGCTGTGGGAGAGAAAAAAGCAATAAAAACAGTTCATTTGGAGTCCCCTCCGAAATAGGGATGAGCGGCGGAAGGAGTCATGTAAAACAAGGATAATTCATAATTTTTTATCATTACATTTTTTATTACTCATATTCATCATTACACAATTTCTTGTAGAGAATTTTGGAAGACAAAAACTAACGGGCAGCTTTTTGTGGGACTATCAAAACCGCATTATATTACGAAAACGTTTAGATTCCCTCCACCCTCCCATGCTTCTTGCTCCCCACTCCCTTCCCAGAGGACGTTTTTTGCAATGCAGTAGGATATGGATGGTGGTACAGTACATGAAAGAAAATTAGAGTAATTCCCGAAGGGAAATGTGTCCTTTTTTTTCTTGGAAACAGAGGAATACAAAGATACAGAAATGGCTATCGGCATGTATAATGCGTATGTATGGCTAGTTTGCAATGGGGAGACAAATCAAGATGAGAATTAATGTGGAAGATTTTCGGATGGGCTGCTGGTTGGTTGGTTGATGTCTGTGTGTGGGAGACAAAAAATGGAATTACATACATGGCTGGATGTACATATAAAAAGGGAAGGCCATAATTTTCTGAGAAATGAGGGCTATCTCCTGTCCTGTTTTTTTTCTTGGTAGAGTTAGAGGGAAAGGAAGAAGGAAAGGCAAAGACTGAGAAAAGAAAGCCATTGGATGGCAATGGAAGTGTGACAGAAGCCATGAAAATGGTTAACCGAAAAGATACATAAAAAATGGAGAAAATTTGGAGTAAATGCTTGGCTATAAATTTCAATAGAAAAAAATTAGGAGTCATTAAAGCCAATATACAGATGGACTTATAAATGTAGGAGGTATTTGTTTATATGAATGTTTTAGGGGGAAATGGTGAGCTCATATTGTTCCTCGAAGAAGGAAGAAGCAGCAAGATGCGATGTGAAAATAGTTGACCGGAAGAACAAAATACAAAAACATGGCCTGGTACAAATTATTCGTCGTTTTGTTGGTTATTCGTGTCCGAATTTTACTTGACTATTCATCAATTTTCAGTTTAATACAATTATTTATTTTCGTATGAGCTGGTGAAATTGAGTTTAACCTATTTCTCTGGCCATAACTCATTTACTCTTTCATCGTGTTGGGACGAGTTAACTTCTCAGATGAGTGAGAAATCGGGTTAGGCAAATCTTCTAATTCAAATAATCTTTCTGTCATTTGGCAATTTCTATGCCCTTCTGAATGACATTTTTTCATCCTAATGAATTATGAAATTAAATGAAAAATCAAACAAAAAGTGCTTTACAATTTAGTTACAATGATATGATTTGAGTACTTATTGCTCAAATCTCTGCATCTGAATGGAACACACTTTGCTCCCTTTTTTCCTGTCATAATCTGGGCACTTGTCACTTCCACGTTACTACGTCAAGCGTCATGTCAATTCAAAGGAATCAGAGCCAAACGCAACCAAGCCAGATCCAAAATCCACCAACCCCAAAGGAGAGCAAAAAAATCCATGAAAGTGGAATAAAAATCAAAATGAAACAGTTTCACATTTTTTCTCCGTATCGAGTTGAGAGAGAGAGAGAGAGTTTGATTGGAACTCGCAGCAGCCAAAATTAGGTACTAATATTATGGCTACGGCTACGCCTCAACTAGCTTGATTCAATTTTTTGTCATATATTCATTTCATTTTTGTGTGTCTTTGTCCCCATCCCGCACGTACGTCCCCCTTGTCATTTTATTTGTCATGAATGGTTATTTTTTTTGGAAGCTTTTTTCTCTTCTCCGTTTTGCTTTTTGTCCCTTTTCTGTCATGTCAGTCATGCTTAGCTTGTTGAGCGTTTTAAGCAGATTTACGGGAATGCTTTGTACAGATTGAAAATTGAAATGAGTTGAGTGGCTGGAGAGAGTGGGTGCGTATTGCATGACAAATGATGAAAAAATGCTTTTTCCTCGTATGAATCCCAAATGAGAAGGGTAACCAAAAAAAACAAGTAGGTAGAATGGATGAAATGAGATGATGATGACGTTCGTGGTTGGTGACTCTTTCCCAGAAAGAAAAAAAAAACACCCCAAAAAATATATACCTACTTTTTTTAGATCCCGTTAATGTATGCAATCCCATGCCATGCTATATCACAGTCAGAGTCAATGCTCAGCTTCAGCTTGGAGAAGAAATAAAACGTTACTATTTTCTCCCGTTCTTTAGCTTTTTTTAGTGAAGGAGGAGGGGAGGATGATGGGATGTCGCATGTCGTCTTTGTGAAATGTGAGCAGACAATTTAATAAAATCAGCTTTCAACCTCCTCCTCTCCTCGTTTTTTTATCAACCAGCTGTACACTCATAGCTAGACTGTAGCCAATTTGTTCAGTGGATGAAGAAGTTCCTCTTTTTATTAAAAACAATTGCATTTCATTGCCCCCAAGCTAAAGCTGCTTTTTAAAGTAAAAAATTGTTCCGGCAGGTTTAAGCCAAAAGATAAAAAGTTTAATAAAAACACATAATTTTAAATATTGTTTACTTTGGGAAAGTTTGTTTTAGAGAAAAACTAATATTTCAGGATTAGCATAGCCGATTTCTCTCTCTCTAAAAAGTCAAGTGAAAAGTCATATTTTTGGTATTTGAACTGGAATTCGGGGTCCAATGTCCTTTCAAGGTTGCCCCTGTGTACACCAACAGCGGTTGGTACTGCGATGATAATTTGAAGGTGGGGCTCCTGCTGCACTGGTGTGGTGCCATTTCTCCACAGGATGGATTTATTATTATGAAGAGGGAGTCAGAATCAGAGTCAAACTGATTTATATTCTGCCTTCCCTTGCAACTTGCAATTTCTGCAGTGAACAAAACAAAAAATCCCACAGTGTTTTCAATAACTCCACCAACCACCTCATTTCACTTCATTTCATTAACAAACAACCTTGCTCCCAACTTTGTTTGGAGTAATAATACATTCCTTCCCTGGAAATGATTTTGATAATGATAAACAATGCGGGAAGTCAGTGAGGATTTCTGAATGAATTCCGAATTCAAATCATTTCATTTCCCATTGTCAATAAAAATGGATAGAGAGAGAGAGAGGAAGGCATAGTGGCAGTCCCAACCAAAATGAATTGGCTTTGCTTCTCCTCTCCATAGCCATTTTACTAATAATGAAAAGTTGAAATGAGCAGCACATGCACCCAACCAACGAACCTCAACTTTAAGCAGAGGGGGAATTTACGGTTTTTTTGGACAGGAAAGGGGAGATTTTATTTATCACCTTGTTTCATACCCTTCACGGGTATTACGCAATGCCACGCATATTAGCAGGGAAGAGAGACTGCACGCATTTCAGATCAAAACTGATATTTATTTTTTCTCTCCTTCTCCGGGTAAACTAAAAGTGAACTTGCTTTTGCTTCACCCCAAAACGCATAACTCATACGCGACTAACAAGCAATTTGTGGGGATATATCATTTTATTTGTTTGGAGATCAGAGGAGGAAAAGGGTTAAGCTCATTCTCTCTCCCTCTCTCTGCCTATGCAAAACCAGAGGGATATGGGGTTAAAAAAGGGTTAAACAAATCTTTAACAAAAGCAAACAATATTTAGCTTTTTTTACACATGTTAAACGAGCTGTTTGCTTTTCTCTTCTTTCTTTCTCTCTCTCTCGTCCTGGCTAATCTTAATAGACTTGACGTGGATTTAACAAGATGAAAGGATGGATGGAAGGGAATAAAGAGAATTTGTTTGCTGAACTCTCGGTAAATATTAATGTCAATGTCAGAGCGAGAGAAAGATATGGTCTGGGGCAGAGTTGTTTTTATTTAAAAAAATTACAAGGCACGTACGGCCCTGAACTGAACTAATGATGGGGATGGATGTGGTAGGCAATGTCATA
>JAQGAI010002252.1:0-12681 GCA_034696905.1 Lepidocyrtus violaceus
GCAGAAAAAGATCCAGCAGATTGAAAACGAATTCGATACCTGCCAGGAGAATCTCATGCAAGCCAACACCAAGCTCGAGGAGAAGGAAAAGGCTCTCCAAAACGTAAGCTGAGAAAAAAAAAACTTTCCATCATTTTCACATTAATTTGCATAGTACTCCATTTATTTGTCTCCGTGGAACTCAATTATGGATGAATATGAACCGGAAGAAATATGCAACAGTTTCCCATGCCAGATAGTGAGATTACCTTGCAAAATCAGTCTTGAGAAAACCGTTCATTTTCTCGAAACCATCGATATCCACCTCTCTCGCCAAAAAAAATCCAGTCAAGGTTGTATTTGCATTCGGCATTCCTTCGCACTAATTTCATCAACACCTTCAACCACTTTTACCTACATGTCTGAATCGTAACCATAAACAAGGAACTAATTTCGCCATCTCATCTCATATTTTTCATGCTTATTCACAAAAGGAGGACGAAAGACGCATCATCATCAGCATAATATGCAAATACATAATTATGTATGAAATTTCCCCCTTCGCTCTCATTTATCTAATTTATTTAGTTGATGTCTGGCTAGACTTTAAATCAATCAAAACAAATCTTAAAAGTGAATAGCTCATTTAACTGTCCTCCCTCATTCATAAGTTCAAATAATAGAACAAAACGAAAAACAAAACATAAAAACAAATCTTCTTTTCCTTCTTTACACCAAGACCAAACAAACCAAGCCACTTTTCCTTTTCTTCTAGGGAAGGTGTCTGATAAATTAGTACCTACATGGTTTTTTCCTAATTTATTCTGGCGTATTTATTATTGATAGATGTTTCATGGCATGTAAGGTGACGTGGGGGTGACCATGTTTGGGAAATAATCATATCATTATCCATAAATCCCATCTTGTACGAAAAAATTAAGACGAAGAATCCGTTTGGTTTGACCTTATTTATGCCGTGTGTCGGTCGGTCAGTCAGTCGGCCGGCACAGTATTTGGTATGAAACTTTAAAATGAAGATGAAGTAGTCATTCCACTCCAGTCTACATTTCATCAATCTCTTTTCATTGTTGTGAGGTATCATTGTTGCGTGAGGCATGCGAATACCTATAGATTTCTGTTCATCTCGTAATGGTTATCTTCCATTGACCAATGACCAATTAAGTAATTCAATAGTTTACGACAGACATTTAGTCTATATCTCGTTGGATTAGCTAAGTTATTATTAATTTTCCCCATTCTATTAAATTAGCTTGATATGCCTACGCTTTCCGTCTGCATCGTTAAATGATCTGATTACTTTTCGCCTAATTTTTTTCTGTAAAAATGAGCGGATATTTTTAATTGTTCCTTTTTCTTAAACAATTTTCAGAATATTTTTCTTTGTAAAACAAGCTGGGATTTTTAGAATATGCAAAGAGAAAGAGAAGCTGTTTTACGTAATTCCGCATAACAGTTTATTTATTTTTCCCGTGTGCCGTGTTAGAAAAATCTAGGGCTCCGGCTTAGTTTCATTTTTCTCTTCCAATCGTGTATACAAAAATTATTATAGTCTGGCTGTTTATAAAATAGCAGACTTGAGCTGGTTCATTCTTCACAAATTAAAAGTTTACTTTGCACAAAATAAGTCGACTCTTTGAAGATAAAATTTTTCAATTGGGATGTGCCTTTTTACAATGATGTGGTTATGCTAAAAAGGTTTGCATGGCATGTTAAAATATTCTCACTGTCTTCAGCTTCTTTTTCTTTTCTAACCCATACATTTATCGTAGGCTGAGGAAAAGCTGTGAAATGAAACGTGTGGCTCTTCAAGCCGTATGTATTTTTAGCCTAAAACGTTATCCTCGTTTAAAAAATTTGGCAAGCATTCCAAACTTTACGTCATTGCCAGCCTTATAAGGTGCGGCGAACTACTATAAACCATATATCAATATCCTTTTTATATGTGGATTAACCAATTTTTCCTATCATATCAATGGATTCCAAAATGATCATAATTTTCCCCCAACTTTTTTCACATATTTTTTGGAATCCACAGAACCGGAAGGGGAAAATATATCAAAACATTCATATCTCAAATTGAATTGTCATGATGAATGGTTTGATCATCGGCTGGGGTCTGGTGTGACTAATAATGATACATTGAATATGGGAGCAACGAAGCCATCGTCGTCGCAGGGAGAAAGTGTTTGGTTGCCCCAAAAGTATGATTCATCCGTGGGGATTTATTAAATATGGATGGAAAATGGGGAAATTGTGGGGTTTACGCTGAAGCAGGATTTTTGCAAAATCGGTCGAAAATCTTTTTGAAAAAGTGCGGAGGTCTGGTCTGGTTTCCCAGATTGCCTACGTTTCAGCTTATATGTGTATGTATGTTCTGGGTCGGCTGTACTCTTCCGTCATTTTCCGGAAATAGCTAAATGGTTAGAAGAATTAGCTCTGGGGATACATCCTCCTTGACTTCAATTCCTGCTTTCTATTTCGTTCTTGAAATTTTTAGACCCTTCCTAATTCAATGGACGTTTTGGAAGAAAGTTTTATGTAATTTTGAAAATAGTGAGGATGATTTCTTCATTGAAGCATTTCAAGATCCAAATCTTCAAATTATGTAATAGTTTGCAGGAAATACCATTAAAAAATTCAGAAATCCATTAAAATGTAAAAATTCTTGTAGAATTCCATCATCTTGCACTTAAGCTATGTATTTCATCATAGTACAAAAGAATAAATAGCTTACAAACACATGTGTGACTTGACTTAGAACGAAATGCGTAAAAAATCTGTCGTCAGAAAACCAAGTGAAAATGAGATATGAAAACTGGAAAAGTTTGAAAATGTTTTAAATGAATCTTTTAGGTAGTGAGGGAAAATATCATAAAAATGCTTTAAAGATTTCATCCCGTCGAGCAAGTTCACTTGAAGAATTTGAAGTTTTAAAAGATTCCTTGCTTGATGATGATCCGATCATCCGATCCAAAAATAGGATGTTTCTTCCCTGTCTTCTCTTCAAAATGGGCCCATCTTTCCGTGAACGAAGAGAAACAGTCATTGCATTTCACACCAGCAGTGCTCCCATCCCATCACCACAAACCAGACATGTTTACAAAGCACGGAAAGTTTTCTTCTGATGCCTGAGCTTCCAAATGGGAAAGTCTATGTGGACCGGAAACCGAACTTCAGAACATCGTGTCGGTTGATATAGTTTACTTTGTGGGGGCGCTGCTGCAGTTGCAGCTCAAGCCTTGTCCTATAAGATTTATTCCGAATCATCAATTTCCGAACTGAAAGACTTTTTCCCGAGCGCAGTCAGGGGGTTCGAAAATTGTAAAGGAGGCTGGTGGACTACACCTTGCGGGAGGTGGATGTACAACATTTATCCTCACAGTATTTTCACAATCAGCCACAGCACAGATAAGCCATACGTACTCGAAACAATAAATTCTAAGAACTTTTTATCAGTGATGACTTGTACGATACATGATGGCAGTATTGGACGAAGGGGTTGTCGGTAGGGCGTTCGGTTCCACAAAATTTTCAAGAGTGCATTAGGTTAGTACATTCAGCCCGGTCGCTGCTGGTATGCACATGTGCAATTCATCATTCCTCTGAACCGTTTTAATAGATGAGTTCTTCCCCGATCCATTTCATTTTTATGGTACTTTCAGAACGGGATAGGGTTGGCTTTATATTGAAACTGTTGGGATTCCCCTTCCTTTCTTTCCTACTTTTCCCTTACGTTTTTCCCGAACAAACGACAAAAGCGTCTTATTTCCCCTCACTTGGAAGATGTCTGCTCCACTCTTTCATCCCAAGTCATGAGAGTCTGTTGATGGTGATAGTGATGATGAGATGATAGACTCAATGCTCATGCTCATACCCTAATGCTTGTCCCCTCTCCCAGTTTCGTTTCCTTCCAGCTTCGTGTCGCTTCTCCAAAAATTATTTTCTTTTTTTCATACTGTACATAGTTTTTTCTATCATTTTTTTGTTACTTTTATTCCCGATAATTCGGAAAAACGTCGCAGTTTTTTCATAATTTTTTATTGCTTATTCCATTTTTATAATTTGTTTTGTTATGGACGGTTCGGTGTGTGGGTGTCATCGTTGGTTCCGTTATTCGAGTTTAAATTCTAGTTGTTCGTGTGGGTAAAATAGAGCAGCGGAGCGTTTTATTGGGAAAAGTATAATCAGTTCTGTGTCAAATTCATTCGTATCGTATAGTTAAACCCGTGATACTTAAGTAGGGAAACCACACTGCGTCGTAGTGAATCTCTTTAGAATGGCGGGGGGAAGGGTGGGAATATCCTGCTCATCGTCGCCCTTTTGATAATATCTCTCTATATTGCGATTTTTACGAATAACGAGTGTGAAAGTACAATCTGTAAAGGCGTGAGATAGAAGATCCCTTTCTAGAATTTCATTAGAATCTTGTAGAAAATTATGTAAAAGTGCGAAACGTCCCAGTGCAATGATCAGAAAGTACTGTTCATCCGGGAATACATTTTGGACATCATCGCTGCTACTGTCAACTACAACTACGCCACTGCTACAACATCGGCACCGGTTCACGCCTTCTTTCTTTGTAGAATCAAAAACAGGATAAAGATAATAGAAAAAAATGATCGGGGATTAGTAGATATTTTTCTGCTGAATCAAATCACTTGCGAATGATTTATTCATTTAATTTTATTGGACTTAAAATGATCATTCCAGAAGTATTAAATTCCAAATTAATATTAGATGATCGATCAGAGTAAGAAATCGATTTAACAAATTATACGTCTTTTGGAGTTGAAAACTGGGATAGGAAAAAGGTCGACTGTCAATCTGGTGAAAACTATAATAGGTAGTCTGTAAAACGATTTTATTCGGTCATCCTAATCACGATTTTCTCTCATTGTTGGACTTACTCATACGAGCATTTTATATGCACTTTCCCCGTCATGTTCCGCTTATTCCAACAGTCAACAACCCTTTTGAATTTATAGGCAATAAGCCAACTTAAATTTTTGACATTTTCATCCCATGAATTTTACTTCCGACAATTTATAGCTCTAAATATGTTAGTCATATAGATGATACATAAATAGGCATAAATATATTTATATGCAACCAAATTTTAAGTGAAGGTATCACCAATTCGCAAAGCATTTTTCATTATGCTAAAAAGCTTGTTCACTATTTAACTAGTCTATAGTCAAAATAGTTGACCATCTGCAAAAATCATCATAGCTCTTCCTATGACATTCTGCAAATTTTCGCGTCTTCTTTTTCATCTCATCTTCGCCATAATTTTAGATCGGCTTAGGCCAGCTAAAAATATGTTATCTTTGTTCATATTTTTTCACATGAAAAATATTAATCATTCATACCTACACATAAACGCATAAAGACTTCAACTTTTATTGACCGCAACCGATCAGAAAAACAAGGAGAAACGAAACAACCTTGGCTAAAAAGATGATTATTATGTAGCAGCGGCGCAGAAAGAATGATTGAGAGAAATACTATGAGGAATAAGGAAAATATTATACCCACACATGTAAGGCAGGGCATTATTGTGGAGTTACATTTACATCACGTCAGAGTCAGATTCAGCAACAGGTCTCTATTACAAAAGTTGTAAAATGTGGGATTGCTCATTCCGCAGTCGCTATATATGCTATACAGCCGGCCATACAACTTAATACTTCATAATCATAAGCACAATTGTGATTCTCACAAATGGAAAGAGAGGAGCTTTAAAAATAAGGATAGAAATCATTATATTATAATACGCATAAGGTACACATCTGATTATTACTGCTCACTATATGTATCCTTTTTCGTATCATCATCATATTATCTCATGTGAAATGTACATATGTTTGGTCGGATGGATACACATATGATGAGCAGTAACAGTTTTTTGTTAACTAAAGGGGAATGGCTATATAAGTGTGTTTGGCAAATGGGAAGATCGTGATCGAAAGATGAGTTATAATTTTTGTCATTCCTAGAAAGACTTCTAGTTTTGGTGTTTCTCCTGGAGAAAATTGTGTTATTTTGAAGGGGTTGATAGGGAAAAAGGGTTAAGAACTATACATAGGAAAGACGGTATCATCAGTGATTTGTGTGCTAACTTTTGACTCATTGTCAGTTTGGAAGGAACTTTTGGGTGTTGTTCGAGGGAAAAAAACTTTTATATCGTTCTAAAAAGAAGTTGAAGAACGAATATGTCAAGTGAAGGTTCAACCCCTTCGGGGGTGAGTTTATCCGACCAGGAAAAGTCTTCTCTACCGGCAACAAATCGAGGGAAAGAAATGGAACAAAGTACGGAAACCCCGAAGAAAGGCGAGCATGAGGATCAACAGGAAAGAGAGAAGAATCAGATGGTATCTGGACAGGGTGCTGCTGCTGTTGTGGAATCACCACAATCACAATCCTCTACATCATCACCATCAACATTATCAGCTCAAAGTACAAAAGAGGATAGGAAAAAGGAGGGGACTCCCACGAAGAGCACCGCCTCATCATCTTCATCATCATCCCAAGATAAAGTGAATAGCGCTCGTGAGGCAGTGCAGCGAGTTTATAAAATGTTGGAAAAGCACAAACCTGCGACATCCTGTGATGAAGATGAAGACTCGGTGGCATCAGCCTCCTCACAATCCCAATCCTCGTCGGGATCCTCGCGTCGTGGTGGAGGTGGCAGATCGTACCAACAGCAGCAATATCAGAATCAACAGCAGCAGCGAGGTGCCAGAGGAGGAAGACAAAGACAGAGAAATAATCAGAGAAGACCTGGTGGTGGTGCTCAAGCCCAAGCGCAGTCAACCCCTTCCAATGAATGTGATAGTAGTTACGGTAGCAGTAGTAGTCTGAACAGTCATCGTAGCAATAGGTATGGAAGTAGCAGTACCCTTAATAATAATGATAGTGAAGGCTCATCATCATCAGCAGTGGAGATGACTGAGGAGGAAGCCCAGCTAGCGAGGCTGAGGTGTCCGAGCGAGGCCACCGAAGCCATTTCCGAACGAGAGAAACGACGACGAAAACGATGCGCGGACTACCCCGGATTTGCCCTGGTGGGAGGGCTGGGCTCCATCTTTGCTTCGGATACCATGATGAAGTTCAGCATTATTCAGAATGAACTCCATAACGTCATTAACGGCCAAATTAAAAGGGTAACTGAAGGAATAATGTAGACTATATATGTACATAGCTGAGATGTAAATACTTTAATTTTTCTCTAGGTTTTCGCATGCTGATTTGGTTTTGAGTGATGATGATTACAGAGGATGCAAAGTCATGCTCTCGCTTTATCGTTGAAGTTTTGCTTGAGGAGAAAAGGAACAAGCGAATCCGCTTGTAAATTTTTCTCCTAAAAAATAATTATATTGTATGTATATCCGTACAATATATTGAATCTGTCATCGTCATCATCGAAATTGTAATAATATTTTGACAGAACACAACACGTTATCTAAAAAAAAAGATTATAATAGGGGGTGAAGGCAGAGGTGGTATACATAGGTACGGGATATGATATTTCGGTAAACTGCGTATTTTTATTTGTCAATTGGAATACTCGAATACTTATACTTATTTTTAATGAATACCTGGGTACCTTCATTCACATTAACTCGTAAAGTCGTCAGCGTCGCCATTTACTTATGTACCATTATCGTTCATTTCAATTTCCCTGTAGTAGCTACACTTGGATTCTCGTCTTGCTCTCGTTCCTCTTCCCTCCCTCTAGTAGATAGCGGCATACGCATCTGTATCTCTCCTGAGAGTGTAACTTCCGGTTAGGAAGGAAACACGCTGAAAGTCAGTCAAGCAAGAATGACTTTTTCAGTCAGTAGGTAGGTATCACACTCACTCCCTGGGATCCTCCTACATATATGTTAGGTCGCACCAAATCCGAAGATGGGAAATGGAGAGCAAGTATGCATAATTGGGAATTTTAATGACTTCAACTAAAGCTTA
Organism: Lepidocyrtus violaceus; assembly: GCA_034696905.1. Lineage (NCBI taxonomy): Eukaryota > Metazoa > Arthropoda > Collembola > Entomobryomorpha > Entomobryidae > Lepidocyrtus > Lepidocyrtus violaceus. The sequence goes on from JAQGAI010002252.1 coordinate 7,969, forward strand.
TCTTTAACTATATGAAGGTATTAACTCACGTACATACATGTATATAAAGCTTCTCTCTCGGTGAATTTGACTTGTTAAAAGAGTGAGTTTTTTTGCGTAAAGTTTAGATTAGATGGAAGGAAAGGAGACTACGGGAAGAAGTTCGCTAAAACGAAACGGGTACGTGACACTGCATACTTAAAATGTAATTAGGTTTTAATAGGGGTGTAAAAAATCAGTGTGGATATGCTCTGACTTCATCAAACACGTCACCAGAATGTTACTAGGCTTGATACTTACATGTACTCCATTTTCCCAGTCCAATATTTGTCTATTATATGACTAAGCATATTTTATAAGAAGATAACATACATACCTACGAATATCTATCTATAATTATATGACAAAAAATCACCGAACAAACTGTCGTAAAGGATTTAAAAAAATTAGCTCATTCAAAACGTTTTCCTCCCCCGCTCCTTCTTTCCTAACACCATTAGAAATATACATTACTGTACTATATCAAAATTATAATCGATTTTCTGGGCAAACATTGCAGCCAGACTAATCGTAAAATAGTAAGTTAAGGTTTAAAAGCATTTTTGTCCAAATCAAGTAGTGATTGAGTGAAGAAATATTCCGACTATAGCAATTATCCTCACGGCTTATGGTTGGTATTAGAACGTCCTGTGTTAAACGATAAATCCCATGAAAAGGTTAAAACTTTCTCAAACGAAGATTGATAACATTGTTGTAATATGACTGGCGAGGAAATCTTTTCATCTTCCTTTTTTATCAATATCAAACTTTCAAGGACGGGAAAAGAAAACATTGCATTGGTTTGATTTTCCTTTTATTGAACTATTTTCGATCTGATATGACATGACTGATAATAGTCCGTTTTTATTATTATATGACCTGTCATATCTAAGAAAGGAAATTCATGCCATTATGGCATTATGGTTGTTATGAGCAAGCCAAGGCTGTATAGGCATTCTATGGCATGCGTATAAAATTACGGAAAAGAGACATTCACGCACATTTCATGATTTCATACCAAGCTGTTTCATGTCATTGATATACGTAATGGTGCTGGTGCCATGAGACAGATTAGACGAAGCAATGAACTTGAGAGGAAATTAAGAGGAGTGCTGAAAAAAGCAGGAATGGATTTGTGTGGTCGAATTCCATTAAATGGAACACTTCCACGCATCTGTCCATCCTCATCAAAATGATGATGATAGCGATGCTGCTGCTGCTGGAATGACTCCTAAAATAAAATTAAAAGTTTAGATCAGTAAGTTTTAGATGGAAATAATGGTATGATTTCATTATTTCATAAAAGCAAACTCAAAATTATTTTACGTATATCTGTAGACGAGACATAAGCATAAATTTAAAACGTTACATATCCGTCCGTCTCTCAAATTTACATAAAAATTCATTTAATTCCGCAACAGCGGAGGAATTTCATTAGAAAAGAATCTCATATTCACGTAGTGCGTATAATGATATTAGATGTAATGAATGGGTGAATAGGTCCAGAACACACACATAGTTCATCAGGAGGAGCACCAGTCCACTCATTAATAATCAGCTAGCTCATTCATCTTTTGTATATAATAACTACACAGTAAAAAACCCATTTACCCAAAATCAAACTTTTTAGTTTGTCCGAGTACGAGGGAGCAAGCTTGCTTCTGTTTGCTGTTTGTAATGAAATTTTCACAGACGACAATGGAAAACGAATTATAACCATGAATCATGAGCCTGATACCGATCTGATCATCTTCACGTCATCGCCATCATCATCCCTGATTGTAATTTCTAGATCAGTAGATCAATTTCATTACAAAATCCAAACCTACCTACCAACCAGATAGATTATTGTTGATCCGGAGGTTTTGGTGGGGGCAGCAGGCTCAGGTTGGCAGACGGTACAAACCTGTTCATTCATCTCATCATAGTGAACAATATACATTTAGAATTTTTTAATTTGAATCGAATCAGCAAATCCCTGTCCCCACATTGAATTCAATCCATATCGCGTGTGTTGCGACTGTGGCGGTGGGTTTGCTGATGATTGGCTTGGTGTGCCCCAAAGGTTTGAGAGGGACGCAACAATCAGAGATTTGTTTCATAATATTGTGTATGAGACATTCCATATTTACAAGTTAATTACAACTTATGCCTGCTATATAATTTCTAGTTTACCCTTCCAAATAAAAATTACCTTTCAGATCTGATCTAGTGCCGCTTTTACCATTTTAACTCATGCCAAGCTCTACTTACGTAGAATCTTCCTCGTCGTCATCGTAAGCCTGGCTTTTTGCCTGTGCTCTGCATGATGACCTGACAATCAGAAAAACACATTTTACGAATAGGTGAGCAGTCATAGTCCTAATCCTGATCTGATGTATGAATTAGGTAGCTAAAAAAGCGCAAAGTTTCTGCTTCATGATCACAGAACTACGCACACCTACCAACAATGCCCAACCAAACTATGCGTTTTTCTGTGATGATATGACACTAGTTACAATGAAAACAGATTTGAGTGGCCGCCTCCCCATTGTTGAACATGCATGTTACATTAGTACTAGGCAGAGTTAAGTTAAGTCTTTTTCATGAGTTAATTGCTTTTTTGCTTTTGTGACATCAGAGCAAAAAATACACATAATGTTTGATTTGTGTTTGTGGTGGTGGGGGCATTGTTGGCATGACCCACCCTTCCCATTCTGATAGTTTAGATGAGTCTGTTTTGTGGTGACTGGTAACTAGCTCGAAATGATGGAGTTTGTACTTCAATTTCTAATTTGGTTAGTACTCGAAACATATTTGTCCGGAAGTCGTTTAATGACTTGGCTTATGCTAGTTCACTAGATGTTTTTTTTGCCTGAAAGGGTATGAAAAAATCATGTTGCTAAAATCCTGTATTGTATTATTGTTTTAGTAGAGTAGGTCTAGCAAGCAGGAGGTAAAACATTGTCATTGAAATAAAAATCATTAGATCCGATTACATCCTTGTCATTTTTTTCGTTGGAATTTTGTCTAGCAAGAATTTAGGTATTTTCAATCCCTCGCAGTTGCAGATTTCAGAGAAGAATGACAACCGTTCGTCATGTCAGCATAAGTACCTATTCAACATTGCATATTATATTATTCCATTTCAGCGAAAATATCTGTTGTGATGTTTTTGAAGCCCTTGGGTTTCCTTGCTTAGACTACAATGTTACCTACGTACATGAAACTTTATACTGCCATCATCCTTGCAACTCCTTTTTTGTAGGAAAAAAATGAATAGGCACTATTATTTCGTTTTCCAAAAAGTATCTCTGAACGGGATCTTTCTTTTCATCTGATATGAAAACAAAACGGGGTGTCATTTCAAGATCAAGCAGTAGCCAAATCATCCTCTTATTCTTCACATTCCGCTACTTCTGGCTTTGGCATGGCAGGATCCTCACCTAAGAATCATATTAAAATTCTAGTCGTCTTCCCTTCAATAAACAAAATCTTACTTTCTTTATTGGCTATGGCCATAATCTTCATATCAATTGCCATCGATCACACTTTTATCGTCTTCTGTTTGTTTTATCCCAATCATTATATCTCTTGTTTAAAAAATACCTTTCGAGTTGAGTGGAGCTGGAGTAGTTTTTTTTCTGACACTTTTCTTTGCCAGTCAAGAAGACGACACATTTTTGTCATCAAATTCTCCTCATGTGTCTCCGCTCCTCAACCTTCTCTTCCTAAAAGAGTCTTCCTTTCTCGCAATCCATTTATTATATCATATCATCTTCCACGATAATGATAATAATGCTGCTCTTGCTCGCTCACATTATTTTGGCCAATGTCAACTCAACTCAAACACCTAAGGCAGTAAGACAAGCTCCTTAAAGAAAATAATCTTTTATAGCACACGCTCGAGCTGAAGGAAAAAAAGTGACAACAGCAAATCACATCTCCTTCTTGTTTAAAATACATGCATATTATCCTTCACTAAACATGACCAAATAAGGGAAAGAACATCAACTGTAAAATATATTGTGTACTTTTTTTCTATTACGCATCCATCATGGAGGTTGTTAGTCAGTCAAGTACTGTCCACACAGTAAAAAGTTCCTCATCATCAGCATCATCTTCATTAGATTGTTGTAAATAGCGTGTAATTTTCCGCCATATACTCATCGGCAAACCACCACCACCGCACCGATGGATGATGAAGATATGGTTATGATCACCATCATCGTCATATGCATCATCTTCATACAAGAGCAGAAAAACCGACAAGAAAAGCCACTAAACAAACCAAGCATCGTTCATTGTCTATCGTCAAGTGTACATTGTTGGAAAATAATCATAGAAAAAATAGGCATTTTTGCCAATATGATGGGATTGTGGTTTTTGGCTTCATATTGTTTGCACTGTTCTAACAACTAACTCATGTGTCAAAAGTATTTAGCATGCGGGCATGTCTCTAGACTAGATTGAACTAAAAATGAGGCATATTCCACAAGTGCATTACGTAACAGCTTACCTGCTCGTTATACCTATTTGACACTGGTCTGGTATGAATGAACTCATTGCTTTGTTCAGAAGAAGAAGAAAACGTTTACCTCCTTGGCTTTTGCTTTCATTTGAATCTTTGTTTCTAGAATTGCATTAGGTATGTAGGTATGCTTTCTTTATAGACGTCTTCTCCGTAGATTTTGAGAGAAAGATTTCTCATTTGCA
>JAQGAI010002253.1:0-12676 GCA_034696905.1 Lepidocyrtus violaceus
AGGAACCGGGCGCGGACCGCGGGTGCAAGCAGGTGATGTGATGTATGCCAGTGTGCCTTCCCATGGCCATTATAAGCCGTTGTTGTGTATTGATCAACGCTAATGGCATGGTATGATGATGTTTAAGTATTCGGATTGGGTAATGTAGGCAGTTGTGGTGGTAAACTTTTCATTATGTATATTTCTTCCTCTATATGAGCTACTGAGCCAGCAAGTGAGTGAATGACAGGTTAAAAAATGGACGAAGGAAGTTGAACAAGTCTATCATAATGTTATTGAAATGCAGCATGAAAAAAAAAGATTTTTTTTATTGTTCTCCGCATGTAAAAATGTAGACAGAAACAAAAATATTCTAAAACGAATAAGGAACCAATTTTCTTTTTATTCTGCTGTGAGTAGAACAGAAGTGAATGAATTGAATGTAAAAAAAGAAAAATTGGATGAATCTGGCTGTATAATGGAGAACTAATGCGAAAGCAAGAAAAGGCAAACAAGCCAACAAAAATAAGGAAAAGTGCTTCCTTGCATGTCAGAAGAAATCTATTCATTTGCGTTCCTAGTTTCCTCCCAGCAAGCCAAGTCACTATGCACACCTGATTTTCTTTTCAACGGTGAAGCGAAAAAGTTTCATTTTCATCAGTCCAGGGAGGCATAAGCAAAAAAATTAGAATGTTATGCAATAAACGTAAGATTTTGTTTCCATGTGAAAAGGAAAACGTTTAGGGAAAAAAGTTGCTCAATGTTCTTAATGTCTTCCCTTTACCTCGTGTAGTATTTTTTGGCTTCTCCTGCAATAAGGTGATTTTAGCTTAAGGAAGAGAAAGTATTTATTACGACGATGTACATGGCTGTTCCCCTGTATTTGAACTGATGGCGATGGGGGGAGTAAGTGGAAATAGGTGGAGTGACTTAACACACTTTCTCCCATAAACTTTTCCCGAATAAACATCCACAGGGGTATTGTTATAGCAAACATGCCATTCCTGGGGAAAGGTAAAGGGAAGGAGTAATAGCATATGGCATTGTAAAGAGTTTAGTTTTTTTTGCTTGTCTTCAGTTTGTTTTTTACAAACATTAGCCTCCTTCATTCATGTCCAGTCATACGTGTCGGTTTGTTGTTTTGTATTTTCTAAGCGTGAAATGTGAATGCCTGATAATGCCGGTTGATAGTAATGGTGAAAGGAAGGAGAAAATGCAAGGAAGTGAAAGAAAGCGAATGGGGATAAGAAAGTAAAATGAAGAAAGTAATGTAGACTGTTCATGGGCATATTTGAATTTACCAATGCCAATTGAAGCAGCATTGAATATTGAATTGCATTGCTCTAATATTATTTCCACCATTTAACTGATGGATGCGGAAAATTGTATTAGAAATTCTTAATCTTTTGATTCCAAGTAGGCACTTAAGTTGTATGAGTTACTTCGACATAATTAAAACATGTTTGAAGCGCATGAAGCAAAAACTATATCACCCCTTTTCTAATTCTAACAATTAAATTGCAAGTTACATCATATTTGTAATTGAGCTTTTTGGATTGTGTAAGTAGTAATAAATGTATTTAAGGTTAAACGGCCAATGAAGAAATTTAAAGCTACTGGTTTAGTGTATAGTGTAGTTTCAATTTCCTTTAATTTTCTTGAATTTCGGTTAAAACATTGAGGCAGTACTCAGGGTCTCGAACCCGAGCCCATGTTGGTAAATCGTCTACGTTAGGACGAGGCGTGTACCTAACTGACAAACTGTACGGTTCATCGCCGGGCAATCAGCCTGTGGGATTTTGTACTTTTGAACGCGAGTTTCTAGCCCGTAGAACAACTTGGCACGGTCCTATAGTCTCCGCTTCTTGGCAAAACTTACTTTTTAAAGTTAATTTTATACTCGTTTGTTGTCGTTATCAGTAAGCTTTAATTTAATTAATTTAAGCTTAAAATCTAAAATCAGTGTAACTTTGAGTAGAAATGCTGTGCACGAATCCTTTCCATCCTAAATCCAAAAAATCCAAATGCAACCCTCCTTGTCACCTACAATCAGGTCACACCATTCTTATATTCCTTCCATACCTTCATCTTTTATTTTAGAACTATAATATACGTTACACGGCAAACAATAGGTTAGGATCACAGCCAGAACTCGGGAGAGGAAAAGCTTTTTGAAATCTACACACAAGTGCACGACAACAGCCACGTATGTAGGTATGGTATGTTAGCCTCAGATTTTCGTCTATCCAGTTCATTAGAGTTTATAGAAGCAGTAACACTGCTGCAGTCCATAATATAACTTCAATGGAATAAAATGAAATTAAAATGAGTCAAAGCTTTCATAGTCCCAAACAAAACAAAAAACAGAAATAAAAGGAGAATGGGAGAAACAATTAAAAACGTAAATGGCTCACTTCATTTCATTCCATTCTTTTTTTCTGGGTACGCGACCGGACTCACAAAATACTCCAACACTGTAATTTACCCTTACAACTTCATTTTAACTAATGTTTTTTTGGGCAAGCCATATTCGTGCATTAAAAAAGGTACAAAATATTTTTTGTATTCCTGCAGCATTCGGCATATTACTGCTTATGAAATGGAATGGGAATTAAAGTATGGTTTTTTCGTTGCGTAAATATGGAAAATGCGTCACATATCATCACATATCATTTATGTATATCATAAATCATCCAACATTCATAAGTATAGTTTATAGGCTAGGATAATTGTGTGAACTAAAATTGCTTCGAATATACAATAAGTACATTCGTGTTGAAAAACGTCATTTTATTTTCAACCCAAAAAAACTTTTGAAGAGTGCATAGCATCATTATCATGCTTTATAGGCTTCTCATTATTTTGACTTTTCTGTTGAAAAAAAATTGTTACATTAGGTATGCAGCAAAAGTTAGTAACGAGTAAGGAGATTCAAAAAAAAAAGCTTTTAAAAATGAGGAGAAAAACAACTGTATCGAGTTCATGTGTGCTCATTATCATTACAATTTACAGTCCTTTTGGTACCTATAACGTGTTCTGGTTCATGTAAGAGGATATGGTTGTGTTACAATAAAAAAAAGTATTTTTTTGGGAAGAAGGAGAAGCTCATTCATTATTTCTTAAAAAGGTAGCATCATCATCCTGATCATTATTGGACGATTAAAAGGCACATCATCAGCATCATTTGTACCTTTTGTCAATATGCAATCATATTACCATACATCTGTCGTTCTGTGCTCTGATAGATAAGCTTGGTGGTGATGCGTCGATGTGTGAGGTAAGAAGTATGATGTATTAGGGAAGCTGTACTGTATTGGAATAGAGACTTTTGAAAACATGGAATTAGCTTCTCATAGTCAGTTTCGGTTGGGTTTTGTCAAGGGCCACACCACCCCATGTAAAAGCAAAAAGTGGGATGAAAATTAAATGACGGTTGCATAAAAAGTCATCTAAATAATTCACCTGGCTTTGTTTCAACAATTTAATATTTGCATAGTGAAGTTTGGTTGAAAATTAAATTTGGAGAAAGTGCTGCGATGTGAATGAGTAATAGGAGAAGGGAGCTATATATCTACATAGATTGATGTGCTAAAGTGGCTTGAAGTTTTAGTGTATGCTGAAAGGAGTGAGAGCGCAAACGGCATATTTGTATTTTTGGAAGAGTCCTGCACAGTGCTGTGTATTTATTTAATTCGTGATACTGACAAAACTGCTGCCAATTTTCTAGATTGATTTTGTTTATCTGCTCGGCTTTCACTGCAAAATCAGGTGCGAGTGGGGAATTAGTGTAGTCGTATAGCGTTACTTTTCCTACTTTGCTGATGGTCTGAGTTTTCCAGCGTTTACTAATCTGGAAGAGAAACTTATTCTTGAAAACAAAAGTGCATGCTGGAAGCGTTCTTCTTCGCCCTATAAAGTAAATAAAATCAGCGGATCATGACATTTTCGTCATAATTTGCGGCATATCTTCCGTGGTATGATAATTTTACTAGTAACTTTCTAGATTTGTATCTTTGGAATAGGATTCCAACTTAAAATATGGTCTAATATCATTCCTTCTGTATTGCAAATCATTTCTAGATATATATCTTCTAATCTAATGTCAGTTGAAGTTTGCATGTCCCCTTCAATGAAAAGTGCTTAGCTGAATCAACAAAACCAAGTTTTGTTTGCAGTTTAGTCTTTTCCATAACTCATTTCATTGGATTCCGATTCCATTGTGAAAAATTATGTACTTGATCGGTTTCCAAAATCAGTTCCTCGTCATGTTAAAAATTACAGTGTAAAGTTTGCCATTTAAATTAGCTTGAGAGAATTTTAGCTAAAGTCTTCATCCAGTTTGCTGGAACATGAACAGTAGCACAACGGGGCAAGTATCGGGCTAGAATACTGATTGCGATACGATGTTATCTTCTGTTGAGTGGGGCAATTTAAAATATTGCATACAAACACCCGGCAGCCCTCTCATCTCCTCTACCCCACTTCAAACTAGTTTTTGCTCCCTTTCCTCACGGCAGTGAAAGTGGGAAAGTTTCCTCCATAAATTCAATAATATTCATTATGGCTAAGCATACTTGTCTCTTCCGCTCATACATTTCACTACTATCGTGAGCTACACCGCAGCGACAACCACTATAAATAATTACACGGACACACAAAAACGAGATAATCATCACATGTCTTCCTTTTAGCTACACTTTCATGTGTGTGGTTTTGAAATAGATGAGTGTTTTCCATTCATCCAGCAACGCAACGGTGGTTAGTGGATTTCATATGTATGTACATAGCTGCAGTACGCAACTTTCCCTTTGACATGTATGCAGATAACATCGGTATTTTATTGATTTTGGATGGATGGATGCGGAATGTAAAGAAGCGTCAGGAGCTTAAATACCGATACAAACACAAATTACGGAAAGGGTTACCGTTTTCCCTTTCCCTTTTTGTGCATTTTTATTTCTTTCTGGGTTTCCCTTTCTCGCATGAATTATTTAACAAAATTAATAAATGAAAGAGGAAATACTACTTAAGTTTGGCTAGACCTAAAAGAAAACAGAAATGTTAAGGTATGGCTATATTGACGATAAATAGTGTCATTCGTCTGCAAATAAAATTCTAAAGCGAAGCTAATAAAAGCCTATTTTGAAAGGATGCCTGTCTGTCTGCAAGCGAGTGTTTAGGTATGTGTATTTGTCAACAGTGAAGAAAGAAAGTAAACATTCCAATGGAGAGTCGAAAATGGAAATGTCCATGCAAAAATTATTTCCACTCCAAAAACTGTACTTACTGAAGGAGAAGTTTTCTAGCTCACACAATCACACTTTTCCACCATTAGAATGGGACATACCTCTGACAAGTGTCTAGCAAGGGACGAAAAAATCCATAGACACTTCTGCCATGTCAAACAAACGGTGAAAACTGCCAATAAAACTGTTTCCGATTCCAACCTGGAGACTCTTTTTTAGAATCCATTCCGGTAGGTTGCAGTTTGAGCTGGTCCAATTTGAAGTGAAAGTAAAAACAAGGCAAATAAAAACTGGAGTGGGTATTTACATTAGAGAATGGATGGTTATTGAGTGGACCCGTAAAGTAGTAAAGTGCGATTGTTGAACTACTTCTCTGAACTTCTCATCTGCCCCAGTCCAGTTTACCTCCACTCTAGTCTCATCATCTCTTTTGATTACCGTACAAAATTGATCAGTTTAAGTAAACGCTGGAAATGGAAATGAATCCGATTTTTGCAGACTGAGACTCGACTGGAGAGATAGGGGAAACTGTCTGGCAATGAGCTTGGAAATAGGGCTTTGTCTTCCCCTGACAGCTTTCATCTTGCTGGGATTATGTAATCTATTGGCTCTCATGAATTTATCTGTACATATATTATTGCGATGTACCTGTTACTTTTGCTTACTATAGAGGTCCTTATGGGTTCTTAAGTAAATAGTTAAAACAATCTCATTTTCTTCCATTTAATCATATCCTCCCTGCAGGGAACGTAGCTTAGAAGAGGGTTAGCCATATATATACCTAAATCTTTCTTTTCCCTGAGTTGGTAGATTTTTTTAAAGCTTTCTTACTCTTCTGTAATTACTTAAGCCAGCGACCTGCATACCTATTAACTAGGTATCTATATCTCTATTTTCCTATTCATTCAACACAAATCACAAGGTTGAACAAAAATGGTAAAATAGTATTTTCCCATCTGGCCCAAAAATCCTAAACTGTTGACAGTTGGTTCTCAGAGTCTGAGCATTTCAGTTAAGCTTTTGCTTTTACAAGGCTTGAGTGCGTCCGTTGTTCCATACATGGAAAAGGGGCAAACAAAGCTATGTGACCGTCAGAAGCCCTTACATATGCACAAATGAAAATTGGAAGAACTCGAAATTGTATTCTAACTCTCATAAATAAGAGTACTAGTATCTATATATGTATCCCTTCCCCATTGAAGTATACCTACTATATTGCAATGATTTTACATAAAATAATATTATGAATCCTCATGGATTATATTTACCTCCCTGCCTTTTCCGGAGGTTCCCTTTTCAACGCTAAACAAGCAAAAAGTTCTTTTCCCTTTTTATTCCTACTAGCTTTTTAGTAAACTCACATCCCTATCCAAGTACCATGTAGACAACACTGCAGTAGACAAAGTTTTTGCAGTGTATGAAGAATTCCTTTCTCTTTCCTCATCAAAATCTGTTAACTCTTCACTTTTGTCTCACTACAGGAAACGTATCAGCATCATCATATCATCATCGCCTTGTATTGTCCTCATCATCCCATCTCATCAGCAGCGGAACAGCAGGACCAACGCAACGTCAAGTCGGAAAGGATTTTATTTACTCTGAAAACACCACCAGGAGAGGAAAGTGAGAAGAGGAATCTCCCACGGAATACCCTCATTTGTCTTGATATCAAACTGGGAACCGTTTTTCTTCTCCACTTTCCATTCATCCCAGTGAAAATTGGAAAAAAAGTTGACTCTGACTGCTGGAAAAGCAGCAACAAAATAGAGGAAGGGGAATCCAGTGTGGGAGAACGAGTAGGCGAGATTGGGATCTTTTCCCAGTTCTTGTTTGTGGAATTCATCAAGCAAGTATACAAGAGTGAGGGAGTGCAATCAATCATCAGCCCATTTTCCAAAGAGGATCATGATTTTTGTAAGTCACTTTCTCCTGCCTCTTCTATTAATCTTGGTTAGCAAACTTTCATTCTGTTTGATTGCGTCTTTGGGAGCAACACCATTCATTCCCGATTGGAAGCCCTAATCTAAATCTGCATACGGTCGGACTACACAGTGCTACTCACGATAGCTTTGCGTTTGATAGTAGGTTCCTTAATTTTCCTTCTCTTTTATCAGCCGAAGCCTGGGAAAAGATGGGTTTAGGCTGATAAATTGTCCGTCGGAGTTCATTTTCGATACAATAAACAAAAACAACGAATTCTTCTATCCCAGTACTTTGGATCCGTTTTTCTATATAGCCTATAATATAGGTATACATATAACATATTTCAAGAAGAAGCTCATTACACCGTTTCAAAATCAATTTCCAGTTTAATTCGAAATGACATGATAGCACTTACAAATTATTCGAGTTGATGACACTTTATAAGTATAGCCAGTTATTTGTGAGAAAGAGGGTTTTTAAAGTAGTTATTGTTAGGATACTTACTTGCAATTTGTCTCATGCTTAGAAAATGGACCAAGTTTCATAGCCTATATATGAGCTTAAATCAGCCCTATTATCACCATCACACAAGTAATAAATTGATTTTGTGGAAAGCCCTATTTCTGGGGAAATCCCCTGTTTTAAAGAACGTTAACTGAAGTTCATTGACCTTTTTTTATAGCAAGAAGTTTATTTTAAGTCTGTGTAACATATTTTAAAGAAGGTACTAAATGTAAATAGAATGTTTCAAAATCCATGTAAAAATAGCAGCAACATAATTTAGGTATTTTTATTTTAAAATTATATTTGATTTTTGCCGATACAAAACCAAGATTAAATGATATAGCTTTGATTAAATAAGTTAAACAGAGTGGATTTTGATAACCCTTTTCAATTTTTTTTTTTGATTTTAATTAAGGTGTCATTAACTTTCTCTTTATTCCAGACGGCGATACTCCTCCACTCATGTCTTTTATTAGAGTCGTTGGTGAGCTGTGCCTCAGTCGAATACGGATCTCAGCATATCTCTCCCTCTTCCCTGGCGACTGACGATCCTGTAGCATTATCAACTAGTAATCACAGTAGTATGAGTAGTAGTAGTAGTAAAACCGCCAGCAACGTTGGGGAAATAAATTCAAGCCCTTTGGCAACCGCACATAATGGCCCTCTCGAGGATCAACCAAGACGTCTTCGAACCAGGCAAGTGTCCCCGAGTGAGTGGCTCTTCTCAACGCTTGTTCAACCTCAGCCATCCTCAGAAACAGGAAGGGGTCAGCAGCAACAGCCACCAAGTCAAAATGGACGAAGAGACTCTTTGGCCTACAGGAGTATAGCTCCCGCCGTTTCCTCCCCGAATTATTACACAAATTATTACCGAAACCATAATATTTATTCGCAGCAAATGGGGAGACGTATAGATGGAGGGGAGGATAAGCATGCACATGCAACAGAAGACAAGCAATATGACCCGGAAGGGTCTCCTCATCATATGAGCACCGGAGAAATTCCAGGATTGGGAAGGAGAAGATCATCCTCCTTACCATTTGGGCAGAATGAGTTCTACGCGAGTGGCGATGTTCATCCTTCCGCAACATCCAAAACGCCGGAGGTCATCAGCTCTCCACATTATTCCGGAACGACGGGGCTATCCAAGACGGCCCCAGCAACTGATCCCACCCTCCTTGGCACAGAGGAGAGAGCAACGAGCACACAAGAAATGCAAATTTCAGACGATGATACAGAACTCGGCTCCAGGGCAGAAATCGGAAGGGGGAGGAAGCGTGGAAGGGAGATGACTGATGGAGCTACATCGTCTTTGTATTTTCATGAGAGTGACAGTGCTCCCATAATATTTCCTGGACGTTCTACAACTTCCTCCTCTTCCTCGGGTGGGAATAAGGATAGCAATTTGAGAGTGTATACTAGACCTCTTCCCAGAAATGGAGCTGGTGGCAGTAGTGGAAGGAAATCTTTTGGCATGGGAGGTGGTACTGCTGGTGGTGGAACAAGTCCGTGGCCGGCCATAACCCTAAATCCAAGTGATAAAAGGCATATAGACGGATGGAATAAATTACACGAGCTGCGACAAAAATCGAAGAGTATGCAGGATGGGAGGAAGAGTGGGATTGCCAGTGATGTGAGTGCGGATGCCAAGATCATTTCCATACTGAATATTGAAAACACTCCAAGATGTGCACAAACTAATGGCTATTGTGAGGAAATTGATGGATATCCAAAGTAAGAAGCATTGGAATAATTGAAAGTAGAATAATTAAGATAGGAAATTAATTTGACGAGGAGCTATAGCGTTAAAAACTAACAACATGTTCTGTTTCGTAGGTCCTTCTTCAATCAGGTCCTAAACCAAACCTTGAAGCTGAGTCCGGACGTTCTCCAAGATACTTTTGGAGAGACCACTGATAATAATTCCGTTGTAAGTTTATGAGAGTAATTCAAGTACTAATTTTATTTAAGAATCAGCAATGTTTTTAATGCTGGTTCTGTTGAATTTTCTCAAGTTTACTGACGTGGAATACAGTTTAAGAGATGGCTTTGATGAAACTCCACTTTGCTCCGTTCGAGAACACACGATTTATCCAAAGGCTGCCCAAAACAGGAGAGGAAAGTTCATGTACATCGTCAATCACGACGAGTATTTGCAGGGAATTCGAGTTGAAACTTGCACGTAAGTCAAATTACGTAGAATAAACTGGCAATTACTCTGCATTCGTTTCTAGCACTTTTTCCACCATTTTCATAAAAGTAAATTCACTTTGTTCATTTTTTCCAGACGAGAAAAAGACAGTTGCATGTTTACGGAAGGCCATCTACCAGGTTATAGTAGCACATGCAAGCAAAAGTACATCTACAAAAAGCTCCTCGCCTTTTCTCCAGACGGCAAAGCCATGCCAGACACATTCCGATTGCCTTCCTGCTGCGTATGCTACGTCAAGTCGATGTTCATCAGTGACAGGATAAATCCGGCTGTGGACCTTGGAGGAGCCAGTGCCAATGCTGACATTCAGCCCACTGTTGCTGCAGATGATGGCTCCTGGAGTCCCAGCTCATCCTCCACGATAAGCTATCCATCTCATAGTAGTAGTAGTAATTATCACCCTCAGCATGATGACAGCATAGGCTTGCCTTCCATTTCGTCGTCGACGGAGCCCGGGGGTGATATAGGAAGTATTACATTCCCCTCGAATTCCAATGATGATCTCTCTACATATCAAGTTCCCTCTCCAACTACATCCACCTCCAGATCGACTCTGGATGGGGGGGCTGGAGAAAGTCATCAAAACGGAGGTCAGCAACAGAATCGAGCAGAGAATCAGACTGCAAGTAGAAGACTTCATTTGTAGAAGAAAAAAGAGATATATATTTGTTAGAACTTTTAGACTATTTAGATAAATGACTTAAATATGAAAATGGTGGTTATTATTCTTTCATTTTTAAGCAACTGACAAAGTTTCAAAATTTTCTTCAGAAACCAACTGCAATCTTTCAAGCCATGTTTTCATTATCTGCTAATATTTTAAAAGATAGATAAAATGTTGAGTAAATATTTAAATTATTTTTTGTTAACAGAGTCTATGAGCACAACGGTTCAAAGTACGTCCTACGTGAGGCAAGAGTTTATTTTTGTTGTTGTCGCGCTATTTTTAGTCTTCTTGGTCAGAAAGTTAGGAAAATAAAAGGGAATGATTGTAAGTGTTAATTTAATTTAAAAAAAGTATTTACCGAATCGTACAAAAATTGGCTTTCGCTGGGTGAAGAAGATATGTGCGTATCGTGTGTAAACGTTGGTACTACAAAGAAAAATTTAACCTAAAATGTTTGTTGTTGTTGCCATTTCCGTGCTCTAAATGTTGCTTATCATTGTTTTGTCAAATCAACAATGCAATTTTTAAACCATTCTCGAGTTTTGCATAATTTTTAATGAAATTATTTTGTCGTAGGAAGAATGAAAATTACGAAAGTTTTTACCCGAGACAGGGTTAAGCTTGAAAGAAAGTTTGGAATGGAATGAACATGGTCAATGTCCGAAGAAGGAGTAATTTTGGAGCAAGTCAATTGTCTCACTGACAGATTATGAGGATGATGGTCATGCATGGTTCGTGTTCGATATTTGTATACCTATTTTGATTTTTAATTATGTATTTGATAACATGAGAAAATACAATATATCGTTGTTTATTAACTTAAAAGGATCTAATTTTTAACTATGTAAATGTAAGAAGATTATATATCTGTTGAGCAACTTTTGTAAATAGAATGGTATTATTATATTGATATTGATTTATATTATAAGTCAGTTACGAGAACTGACATAACTTGTTACAGTACTTGCTGAAGCGAGGTGAAATACAGAGAATTATGAAAGAAATGAATGGCTGACTGGTGTATTATGTATTTTATTTGTCTCGAGTTTGCGTAGACAGTAGACCCCTTTGACATATTTGGTGCAGTTAAATTTCATATTAAATATGACAGGACGAATGACAAATTAATTGAAGGAATTAATTGTTAAATTTTTGATACTGATGTGAGTCAGTCATTCTCATAATCATGCTAATTAACAGGAAACGCATATATCATTTGGTTCCCGGATTTGTCTAAATGTCAAAATATTTTCAAACCTACAATGTGCGTCAACTGGAAATCATGCAACTCATAAAATTCCAGCTAGCCCACTCACAGTCAGTCAGTGAGAGTAGAAGCCAGCAATAACGGTTACCATTTATGACAAACATGCAACTTGCTTTTTGGCTGGCTGTTCTGCTATTGTTTAGGTAACTCATCCACAAGTTCATGCAGAAGCAGTTTGGACATAGAAGTAGCATAAAAACCCTCCAGCGATCCATAATACGAAAATCCCAGTCAGCACTGAAGAAAAGAACAGGTATCACGTAACGAACGATTGTTTCATAGCATCGATGGCATTAGACATCATCGCCCTCACCAGTCAGTAGGGATAAAAGGGTAAAAAAATATTCCTGTATCCTACACACTTTAATACCTCTTCTAACACAAAGTCTAACCACATATGTAAGCTAAAACCCAAACTCTAAAATACAGGTGCAGGTGGCAGTACGGAATAAGTAATATGTTTTTACCATGTACTCAATCAGGTATGCAAAATGCATGCGGTTCAGCCTTCCCTTCCTCGTTTTTTCTTTACCTAACTGCGATATTATTACCTGTCTTTAGAACAAGGTGTGTATTCATTCCCATATATGTATAATGAAAGGCATTTCATGACTAAGCTACGGCTACGGCCCAACAACACTTGTCCAACTGACAGAATACACGAGTGAAAAACAACTTCCATTAAAAAGGACGGACGGACAACAAACAAAAAATGATATGATGATGATGCCAACAATGCACTCCTAACTTTTTGCTCCTTCATTTATCATCCCATCAAAGAAACCAAGCAAAGGCTGGAATTCTACTGGAGGAGTTCTAAAACAAGAAGGAAAGTTATCACAAGTGCAAATCTCATTTTGTCTAATGGATCCTGCTAC